>OV816023.1:44281208-44439834 GCA_929113105.1 Agrypnus murinus | reverse complement strand
AAAATTTAAGCAACAAACTAGAAACAATTAGGTATAACACAAGGTTTCACAAATAGTAGCCAACCACACATTTGTAGTTTCGGCTCGAAGATATTGAGTTTTCAATACAACAACACACGTCACTACGGATATATATATATATATATATATATATATATATATATATATATATATATATACACATTAGGCGGCATTACCAAGCCTAAAACAGAGTGTTCTCCTATCTATACGAAGCCCGGCACCAACTTACGCAGCCCGGTTCTGGGCTTCGTAAATTTTATGTGTATAATAGTGTTTTCTTGATTAAGCATCATCAGGAGATGCGGAATCTCGATTTTCGAAATGGCGGGTAAAGACCGTCATATATCTCAAAATACACACGTTTAGTTCAAGGGAAATAAATATAGGGGGCCAACGATCGGTGTTGTATATATACTGTAGACATCAAACTGACCTTACGCGCGATGCAAATTACACGCATTATACGAGTCCCAACGATCTGGCAATGGGGCTTGAAAGTCAAGTGTTTGGATTATTGATTTTTCTATAACTTTACACATTTTTATACCATAAGAGTGGTTATGTAGGGGGACTGGTTCCCGCGCAAATTCGTTTACTGCTTATTTGTACATTTGCACACATTTAATATTGATTTTTGTAACAAACTTGTATTTTCTTTAAAATTATTTCCTAAGTTTCCGTTTCTTCATGAAAATGTTTAATTTATTATTATATTAATTTGGTAGTTTGTATAGCTATTTATTATAAAAACAAAACCCACACTATAGTATTTGTAGTTGCAGATAGGGAATTTTTAAAATTTCTAATTATACATTTTATATTTTCGTTGATTTTTTGGTGATATTAGGTACATATTTTATTTCTTGAACAATATCTCGCATAAAATAGGGTGATGTAGGCTTTTTGTAAGAATTCTACAATAATTAGTTATAATTAGCTACGTAGATTTTTCGCTGTAATTAACTTTTTAAATAATAAAGTGAAGATTGAAATGTTTTTATTTGAAAAAAATACCTGATAATTTATGAAAATTGGTAAATGGGTAATTATGAAATAAAATTGAAGAAACTACACGCAATTTGTTTCAAAGATTGATTACAAAATAATGGGTCATGTGAATAAAATGTAAGGTGTTTTTACTATTAATAAAAGATAACAGTTATGATTTTTAATTATTAAGAATAAAATAGATGTATGTATAGTAAAATAAAAGCTTTTGACACATCTTATTCGCATTAATTACATTTTAGATTTCAGATCATGTTCTACATGCGTGATTAAATGAATATTAAATTACCTAGGAAATCGCCTTTTGCGCACCGATTTTGATGATTTTTTTAAATTGTAGGTAATCGACTATATTTCAAAGTCTAAATGTTAGATTTGTCCGCTAATGCCCTGTTTAATTGTTGTTAACAAATTTTTATTTTTTCCATAAGGGGCTAATTAATAATTAAATATTTTTTATTATAATTGAATAAAGTTGGCTACTTATAGGTTTTTAGGGTCGTAGATTACGAATCCGTGGTCCAAATTGGTCCAAAGTGCAAAATGGTGGCTATAAAATGGCCGCCGGTGTCAAAGCTTAATATTTGAAATTTCGTATGAAAAATCGTACCAGGGGGGTTTTAAAGTAGCAAATTGTGCTGTTAAGCTAAAAACTGACCCAAATGCAAAATGCTTGTCACAAAATGGCCACCGAAACTAAATATGAATAAAATTCAAAATGTTTAATCTCTACTACAAGTTTGTTTAAGATGGATTAATATAGTAGTTACAATTTTAAGATTGTTGCAATTATTATTTAGTTAAAAGTCAAATTGATGGAATGGAATTCCATAATTTAACCAGATTCCGTTTAAGTCTGAAACTTTAGTTATCGTCAGATTTAAATAAAGAATATTGTATTATTATTTACTTGTGTTTCTTGTGTAAAGCACTGTTAGTTTCTTCATCTACTTCTGGCAACGTAAAAAAAGAATGTGCTCTTTAATTTTTGAAAACTGATTAGTAAGCTTTTTTTTGGAAGACTAAATTCTTTTTTACGTGCTCTTACTAGTTGGGACACTTTATCAGCGTTTTTCGGCAAAGGGAAAAATAAATTTTTCTCTTTGCCCCCAAAAAAAAACCTTTTGAATGCAAAACTGTTTCTTCTTATTATTATTTTGAAAAGCATTCTTCATCAGAGAAATTTTCATCTAAATCTTCTTTTTCATTAATGTTTCCAACGTTTGGATATTTCCAAAGATTTGAAGATTTCAGTTTTGTTTTCGACTATGCTTCAAAATTGGCTATAAGTGGATTTGAAGATGCCAAACATAAGTTGAGAATTTTCTCATTAGTTTCTTATCTGGAAGATTTGCATGGATAACCTGTTCTAAATTAACTATTCAGCTTTATTTATTTCTTCTAAATAGCTTGAAATCTTTTTTCTCGCTTCTTCGCTAACTGTTCATCTGTATCTTTTTGATGGACCAGCATTTTATGCCTCGAAGGTTAGTTAGAGTACCATAAACATTTTCTGCAGTCTCCTTGGTTGAATGGTCTTGAGCTTTTCAACATTTATTTCATATCAACATGCAACTGTTTGCATAATATCAAATCTATTAATAAATTATCTCTGTCTTAATTTCTGTAATTTCTGCAGAAGTCGCAAGCGCTTTGAAAAAGCACCTGGCAGTATTTATTTATTTAACTTAATTGTTCAACAGGGGCTCTGCCCTTCTTACAGAACAATAACATAATGTAATTATTAATTAATGTAAAATTTGCTTTGCTCAATGTTAATATTAATTTAATAATAATAATAATAATAATTTTTCTTACAATAATAAAAAGGAAATTAATAGTGATTGCTTAATAAGAATAATCCTAAATTGATTGCTATTCTATAGTAATAATAGTATTGAGTTCAATATAACATGAATTGAGTTTTCTTTGAGTTTTAACTGTTGAAGCTGCATACCAAACTAATTACTTTAAACTTGTATAATTAGTAATTTTACTTACTAAAGTAGTCAAATATATTTTTTTATATCTATTTAATGATATTGATAAATCTAAATCTGTAATAATTAATAATTCATTCATAAGTCGTAATATAGTAATCATGGGTTGAAGCAAGGTACTACGCAATTGCAGAGGAATGCGAAACATGACAGAAGAACGAATGGATCGTGGTGGAACTTTTATTTGTAATAAACTTAGCAGTTCGGGGCTGTCTATAAGATTGTTCCAGATTTTATAACATAAAATAGCGGAATTAAATTTTCTACGCGCTGCTAGGCTCAAGTAATTAAATTCTGTTTTATGATCTTCTGAACGAACAGTTCGATAATCTGGATATGTTCCATATTTTTTAAAATATAAAAATCTTAAAAAACGCTTTTGAACTTTCTCAATCTTTTCAATTTGATACATGAGCATTGGATTCCAAATAGGTGATACATATTCTAATAGAGGTCTAACAAGAGTTTGATATAGCTTGGTTATAGTTTTTAGATTATTAAAGTTTAATGAATTTCTTAACACAAATCCTAATTTTTGTTGACTTTTTGCAACAATATTATCTATATGACGATTAAAATTCAGTTTTGTGTCATAAGTTACACCCAAATCTTTAATCTCTTCTACTCGTGTTAACACCTCACTGCCCAAAATATAATTGTTTGTGGTAGGTAAACGTCTGGATATACAGCACATAATGAAGCATTTGTCAGTATTCAGGTATAATTTGTTGTCAATACTCCAATTATATATTGCCTGGACATCTTCTTGTAAACATTGAAAATCAGTATTATTCTCAACGACTCTATAAAACTTTAAGTCATCGGCAAATAGAAGAACTTTGGAATATTTGCAGGCTAAAGGTAAATCATTAATAAAAATTAAAAACAGTAAAGGCCCTAAATTTGAACCCTGAGGGACACCTGAATTTGCTGTGTATTTCCCAGACGTGTTACCTCCAAATCTTACATAAATTTTTCTAGAACAAAGGTAACTACTAAAAAATTGCAAAGTTGGTCCAAGTCCACAGTTGTATAACTTTTTTAATAATATGTCATGGTCAACGGTGTCAAAAGCTTTTCGAAAGTCAGTATATATAACGTCCACTTGTTTTTTACATTGTAATTTGGAGAGCACATCATTTGAAAATTCCAATAAATTAGTAGTAGTTGATTTTTTGGGCACAAAGCCATGTTGATGACTTGTAATGTAAGGTTTAATGTGAGAAAAGACTTTGGAGTAAATTATTATCTGCTCAAAGAGTTTTGCTGGAGCGGATAGTATAGCAATTGGCCTGTAGTTTTCGACAGCCTCTTTGGGACCAGACTTGTGTATCGGCGTTATATAGGATTCTTTCCATTTATCTGGGAACGTATTAGTTTTTAAGGCTAAATTATAAATATATAAAAGAGGTACTTGCAACCATTCTCCACAAGCTTTTAGTATGTATGGCGGTATATTATCCGGTCCAGCAGCTCTCTTTGGTTTTAAATTCTTAAGAGCATTATTGTAATCAACTTCTAGTAATTCAGTAAGTGTGAACAAATCGTTGGTACAAACTGATTGACAATCAAAATCTCGAACATTGTAGGTAGAAGGTTGAGTAGAGAAAACGGACTGAAAATGATTCGCAAATGCGTCAGCAACTTCTGCAGTGTTCAATTTGTCACCTCTGTGGGTGTAATTAGTGACACAACTACTATTTCTTTTTTTATATTTTATATAGTTCCAGAATTGATTTGTATCATTCATAATATGAGTTTCGATATTAGATAAGTAATTATGGTAAACAATAGAAGTAAGAGACTTCAACCTCCGTCTGCATTCTTTATATTGTTGTAAATAATTGTCTGAAAGATGTTTGAGTTTGTGATACCTGTTGTTTGCTTGTAATAACTGTATTATTTCGTTATTAAATCATGTAGGATATTTACTTTTGTTTTTACTTTTGTTATTACTAGATTTTGGAATACAATCGTCAAAAATTAAATTGATGATGTTATAAAAAGTATCTAAAGCTGAATTTACATTATTACAAGTTACTACTATTACTGTCGTTGGTACTATGTCTCTCAATAGCAGTAGAATTGACATTAAATAATGTCATGTTTTATGTTATTATTTATAATAATAATTACCCAATAAAACATGTTATTTAAATAATTAATTTATTAACGTGTTCGATTTACTAATGTCAAACTAGTACAATGTTTGTTTATCTATCTGTAACTAGATCCCTGTATTACATCTCTCTTTTTCTAATAAAATAAATAAATTACACATCATTCATTTAACAAATAACATATATCAATCACAACACATCAACTAATTCTGCAGTTATAAATTCAGTCTGTTTGGTTTCTTAATTACTGTACCATATCTTGATATAAGTATATTGTTGTTGAAGAAATTGATCATTCGTTGCTTGTGCTTTTGGTTCTTGATTTGACACACTACTGTCAAGTGCTTCTTCTTTATTAACATCATCGCCATGATTTATTTATCTGGAGGCTCTGAGTGATTTCTTTTGATGAACCATGAATTTCTTCGATATTGTGTACCATCTGGTGTTTGTACAATAGGGTGGTCCAACAAAAAAGCAAAGTCGGAAATCCTATGCTCTCACCCCCTAGGATTATTGTATATCGAAAAAAGAAGTACCCCTATTTTTTATTTTGAAATCGAACGATGTTTAGGGGTGCCTCAAAGCCCTTAAAGTTTCCCATGTATTTTATATGAGAAAAAAAAACACGTTTTCGTAGATTTGGCATAGAATCCTAGAAAATCAATATTTTTCAACCGGACTACTGTGTTTCTCTTCAGAAATGTTTAGAGAATGACATCCAATAATTTATTTGTTAAATTTTTTATATTAACTATTTTTTACAGACCCGCAAAGAACCCCATAAATGAAAGAAACAGAAAAATCGTTAAAAAATATTTATTACTATTTTTTAATATAAAATATTTTGATAAATATATTATTGGTCATTTTCTGAACATTTCTGAAGAGAAACAGAGTAGTCCCATTGAAAAATATTGATTTTCTAAAATTCTATACCAAACCTATGAAAGAGTTTTTTTTCCCATATAAAATACATTGGAACCTTTAAGGGCTTTGAGGCACCCCTAAACATCGTCCGATTTCAAAATAAAAAATAGGGGTACTTTTTTTTTTCGATATACAATAATCCTAGGGGGTGAGAACATAAGATTTCCGACTTTGCTTTTTTTGTTGGACCACCCTATTGTACAATCCACGAGCTTGGTTCTTCTGCCTTCTTTACAACTGTTGCAGGAGTCCATTCCTTCTGTCTCTTTCTAATTAATACTTTTTCATCATTTTAAAATTCTGGTAAATTTGCTTTTGCTCTATCTGCACATTTCTTCTATTTTAGTTTAATATTTTTCAACTTTTCAGAAAATTTTTTAACTGTTTCAGGTAATAATAACTTTGTATTAATGGGAATGAACGTTTTAGTTCTTCGACCCATTAATCTTTGCATTGGAGAACCTAGGGTGTCTCTTGGTGTGTTTCTGTGATTATAAAAGGGCTACCTGGATATCTGAACCTTCTTCTATACATTTATCTAGTATCGATCTTGCTTCTTGTACATATCGCTCTGCTAAACCATTCGGTCTGGGAAACTGTGGACTGGAAACCTCCATCTTCTAGCAAATTCTTTAAATTCTTCAGATACATATTGTTTTCCTCCATCTGTACGAAGAATATCAGGTATTCCAAATGTAGCAAACCAATATCTAAATGCTCGAGTTATTGACCTGCTGGTTAAGCTTGATAATTGCACGAAGTCAAAATAACCTGAATAGCTATCTGCCATTAGCAAGTATTCCTTGTCCTTCAAATGATAAATATCAGAAGCGAATATTTGCCATGGCCGTTCTGGATACTCTTGAAGTAAAATTTTTTCTTTAGGATTCTCTTTTTGTTCCTTCGTACCAATCTTGCAGTTTTGCACCAATTTAATAATGTCTACAGACATTCTTGGCCAAAATACGCAAAATCTCTGGCCAATCAGAGAGTACCAGTGATACCTTTGTGACTAAAGTGACAACATTTGAGAACAACTTCTTGTAGTCTCGGAGGTATCATTATTTTATCATTTTTGAATATGATATCTTCATAAGTTGCTAGTTCGTGCCTGTAAGACCAGTATTTTCTTAGAGAAGCCGGAACTTCGCTTATTCTGTCGGGCCATCCTACAAGTATTTGCTGTTTTAATTCCACCAATTCTATATCTGTATTTGTCTCTTGTTTTAACTGCTGAAATCTCGTTTTACTCATTGGTATTATTACACATGTCTCAAATGAGTTTTCATCCTCGTCATCATGAACATTTTTTGCGCAGTCTCTGCTCAGTATATCAGCTATGTACAACATCGTTCCTTTTTTGTACACAATTGTGGGATATGGCAGTATTTCAAATAGGATTCTCTGTAGTCTGGGAGGCGCTTCAGTCAATGGCTTCCTGAATATGGTTTCTAACGGCTTAGGATCTGATTCTACTATCAGATTTTTGTTTCCCCATATATAAACAGGAAATTTCTTGCAAGCCAGTAATATGGCCAATGCTTCTTTTTCAATTTGACTATAATTGATCTGCGTTTTAGTTAAAGATTTGGAGTAATAAGCTATTGGGTGACCATTCTGAATTAATGCCCCACCATATGCAGTACTAGTAGCATCTACAGATAATAAAATAGGTAAATTTGGGTTAAAATTACCAAGTACTGGAGGGTTTTTTAATCATCTTTTTCTAACGGCACTCTAAGTGGAGCTAATAATTCTGATAAGTTCTTAAAAGAACTTAGATAAATAAGTAATTAATCCAAGAAAGCGTTGAAGTTCCTTGACGTAACTATCTGAGAACGATAGTTCGGAAACATATGTCTAGCTAGTTTACCCGTAACGGAACCAGACTTAATGCGCAATCACAAATCACAGAGACATGAGGGCACTAGACCAGTCCAATTCTGAACGAGTCACAGATGCCTCGCCTGACATTTTTTCTATCGTTAGGTGAAGTTGGGGCACGCTACTTATTATGCAATAGTAGTCAAACACGATGCAAAGCTAAAAACTAATAGCAAAATTTACGCACCAAGCGCCAAAGCAAAAAAGCTGTAGAATTAAGAAACGCCAAAATTGTCAACCCTGTTTATGTGGTGTATGCATGCTATTCTTCTATTGGCGTTTTGCATTCGTAAGGTAAAAAGCAATTCCTGAGAAACCCGGTTTGAGTTAAATTTATGAGGCAGGTATGGGTTGGCTGCATGGCGTACGAATGAAATTCGAAACAACATTTGACCTGATTGGAAACAACCAACATCAGATTCGTAATCTTCATACCAAAAAGTTCTAGAAAAGCTATATGAAAATCTGAAAATTTCTTCTGTGCGTACCGTGTTATTTTTTATCATTTGTTTTATATTTTGCCAGTGTAAAATATGTATTACAGGATCCTTATGTTGTTCAAAAAAATTTAATGACACGCCTATGGCTTCAGCAGTTTGTCCATAAAGTACTTTCTTCATGTTTAAATCATCATCACCATCACTTAGAACTTCTTGATCTACTTGAGAGGTGTCGCGTGGAATTTCCCCTTCCTCCATTATTGCATCTCCTGTCAGTACTTGGTAACCTTGTTTTTTACGATCACAATGTTTTTAAGCTTCAATGTCGGACTCTTCTATCTCTTTCATATCCTCGCTCTGATTTGCCAAACTACCAATACCTTTAGAACAAATCACGTCTTCAGTAACATCTTCGCCTTTAACTTCTTTTCCATTATTCATAATTGTAAAAAACGTTTTCTCGATTGTCAGTTGTTTAACATTGATCCATGCAATAGCGAAAGCAAAAATTGCATCTTTGATATTAGAGAACTTTCAAAATAGCATCATATCAAATGTTTCCAAGAAATTAATCGAAACGGTACGTCTGTAAAATCTCTTAGGTGTTTCTTATATATTCTTGGTCCGTTGGTTGAGTGATAGCAGTTACATTAGGTGAAAGAAATAGAACAAAGTTGTTCTCATCTGCAGATCTTAACACTGTCTCATTTGAATGCGAAGGCTGGCTGTTTCACACGAGAGAATTCCTTAAAAAAGCTGTCCGAACTGTAGGATTAATGCTTACTAAATAGTAGTAGTTTAGAAATAACAATGGAATAATGTTAGTTAGAAAATAAATAATATCGGCCAGTAACCGGATAATTTATTTCTGCAATCTACTACAGAATTGATTTTCTTGTTGGAAAATGTTCGTAGGTGTCCCTTGAATGTAACGTCTAGTTGGCGGGACGGGAGAGATGAACGTTAGCAGCCATCTTGGAAAACACGTTTTATCAAATATCTCGTGACTGTGCATCGTGCCACAAAAATAGTAAAAAAATCGTTTTCGTAGATAATAACATTTTCTACAACTTTTATTTGAAATTTTTTTCTGTATAGTGCATAAGTTTATATTTATAGCGCGCCAAACTTTTTTCAATATGGTTATTGCTAAATATATAGTTAACGGTTGATGATAAATTTGTAGAACACAAAATTTCCGATAAAATTTATTTGAAGTTTTTTTCTATAAAATTGATACTTTAAGACTTATAACGCTGTAAATGCCGAGTTTACGCACAATAGCCACGAAATTATAGACTATATATTAAATCATGCCCCTCTCAATGCGTCCATTAACTCTCTTCGCTAAAAATGCTGCTCACTTCTACCTCCAACCCAAGATACGGCACGTTACCATTCTTTAAGAACCTACCACCAGGTTCAAACTTGGCTTGGATTTTACCATGATCCTGAAGAATGGGATTGGAAGCGGACTACAAATGGACTTCAACCAATCCGAACTACTATGGCTCCAGCACCCTCAAGTTTGCTGAAAATAATATCTTGCAAATGCACAACAAATTGCGGGGCTGCCTGTGTATGCCGAAAAGCTGGCTTAAAATGTTCCATTATTTGTTCGAATTGTGGTGGATGCACATGGGACAATGTGCCAGATACATTGGAAACCATCGAAGACGAAGTCGATGAAAATGAAATTTTCGATTCACCTCCTACGGATATATCGGTGGCAGAAAACAAGGATGTGGAAGACGATGAGTGACTTCCTTCATCATCGAAACAGATGAGACTTATGTAAAATAACTTGCCACTTTTTGTATAAATAAATGTTTTAATCAGTTTTTTATTTCAAAAAATTAATTTGCATTCTTTGAACTCTGTTATCCTTTTCTCCACCTTTCCCTTCTCATGATTATTATTATCATCATGATTATTATTATTTTTTATGATGTACGTGATGTACAAACTATTATATCTTGCTACATTGACAGTTTTTTATGATAATACGTTCTACCCATGCAATTTAAGAAAGATGTATAAATTATGAGTACTTCTTGGCACTATTTATAAAATTAATACATTACATTCACTACACACTACACAGTACTGTCATTTTTCTGAACACTTTTCGCCGTTTTATGTGTTATGAAATGTTTACCGTGTACTATGACCAACATTACCACTGATAATTCACGCGGTGCAATAGTTTACCAAGCTATAGCTCTTAAAGTATCAATTTTATAGAAAAAAAACTTCAAATAAATTCTATAAGAAATTTTGTGTTCTACAAATTTGGTTATTACCATTTTTAATGTATCATCAACCGTTAACTATATATTTAGCAATAACCATGTTGGAGAAAGTTTGGCGCGCTTTAAATATAAAGCTATGCACTATACAGAAAAAAGTTTGTAATAAAAGTTGTAGAAAATGTTATTGTCTACGAAAACATTTCATTGCATTATGAACCTACTTTTTTGCTCTTGCTCTTGGACTAATAATTTAAAAGTCATATCATAATTCTTTATGAAGTATTAAATAGCAACTTAGAGGTACACTGCCGCCCATTTGAAAGTACACGATAGACCCGATTTACCTCGGTTATGTTTTCTATAACTTACTCTAAGCTGATAAATTATTTTAAACAAGTATTTGAAAATAATAATAATAAACCTTTCATTCCGCTGCAGCTGTTATAAACACAGCCCATGAAATCCTGACTTACACGATGTCATTTTGGAATATTACATATAAAGAGTCGTGCACTTTCAAATGGGCGGCACTGTACATGGTTAATGAATAACATAACACGAACAGGGCACCTAAAGCTGACAAAATGTCGAAAGAATTAAACGGCTAAACTAGCGGTCTCTAATAGGTATCTCAGACATGTATTCACATGTTTTCAGCTCAGTAAGGTTTGCAAAACACCCAGTTCATTCATTTTTTCTTAAAATGTTTGCCAGTGAATCGCAGTTACTTGTTTATTGTTTGATACACAGATTCACGATTTTTTCCCACATGGTTTACAGTTTTAAAAACAAAGAAAATATGAAGCAAGGTGCTTTTTCAAAGCGCTTGCGACTTCTGCAGAAATTACAGAAATTAAGTCAGAGATAATTTATTAATAGATTTGATATTATGCAAACAGTTGTATGTGGATATGAAATAAATGTTGAAAAGTTCAAGACCATTCAACCATAAAAGCTGCAGAAAATGTTTTAGTAACATGTACCTACGGTACTCTAACTAACCTTCGAGGCATGCTGGTCCATCAAAAAGATACAGATGAACGGCTAGCGAAGAAGCGAGAAAAAAGATTTCAAGCTATTTAGAAGAAATAAATAAAGTTGATTAGTTAATTTAGAAGAGGTCATCCATGCAAATCTTCCAGAGAAGAAACTAATGAGAAAATTCTCAACTTATTTTTGGCATCTTCGAATCCACTTATAGCCAATTTTTAAGCATAGTCGAAAACAAAACTCAAATCTTCAAATCTTTTAAAGTTTTGGAAATGTCCAAACGTAGGAAACATTAATGAAAAAGAAGTTTAGATGAAAACTTCTCTGATGAAGAATGCTTTTCAAAATAACAAGAAGAAGAAACAGAACGCAATGACTCTGAAGATGATATTATACAATATGGGATTTGTCAAATAAAATAAAATTAAATCAATTTCTTTTAGTTGTATTTTCATGCAATTTCTAATAAAAAAGTTCCATTTTATTTATTTTCTATATATCTTATCTTGTCTTCAGTAACCCTAACTATTTCTAAAAATTATAAAAACACCTATAAAATTTTGCATTCAAAAGTTTTGAAAAATTTATTTTCCCCTTTGCCGAAAAACGCTGTTGAAGTGTCGCAACCAGTAAGAGCATGTAAAAAAGAATTTATTCTTCCCAAAAAAAAGCTTACTAATCAGTTTTCAAAATGTAAAGAGCACATTCTTTTTCTACGTTGCCAGAAGTAGCTGAAAAAACTAACAATGCTTTACATGAAACACAAGTAAATAATAATTAAGACAATATCCTTTATTTAAATCTGACGATAAATAAAGTTTCTGACTTAAACGGAATCTGGTTAAATTATGGAGTATTAATTTATTTTAACACTATTCATACGGAATAACTCCATTCTATCAATTTGAATTTTAAATAAATAATAATTGCAACAATCTTAAAATTGTGTTAACTACTATATTAATCCATCTTAAACAAACATACAGTAGAGATTAAACATTTTGAATTTTAATCATATTTAGTTTCGGTGGCCATTTTGTGACAAGCATTTTACATCTGGGTCATTTTTTAGCTTAACAGCACAATTTGCTACTTTAAAAACCCCTTGGTACGATTTTTCATTCAAAATTTCATATATTAAAGTTTTAGCACCGGCGGCCATTTTGTAGCCGCCATTTTGAATTTTAGACCACTTTGGACCCCGGATTCGTAATCTACGACCCTAAAAACTTATAAGTACCCAACTTTATTCAATTATAATAAAAATTTGATGAAATGATTTAATTATTAATTAACCCCCTATGGAAAAAATAATAATTTGTTAATAACAATTAAACAGGACATTAGCGGACAAATCGAACATTTAGACTTTGAAATATATTCGATTACCTACTATTTTAAAAAAATCATCAAAATCGGTGCCCAAAAGGCGAATTCCGAGGTATTTTTTTTCTAGGAAACCGTCTAATATTGATTTATCTTTTTTTAGAAATAATATTTTTATTTATATTAATTTAATTGAAAACTGTAATTTTGTTCTTGCCATTTTCTTTCAAACTAAAACATTTCATTGGTAAAGTCTGTACTGTCAAAGGTTTGAAAATTACTGTTTAATTGTTATTAACAAATTATTACTTTTTCCATAAGGGGGAATTAATAATTAAATAATTTCATCAAATTTTTATAAAAATTTTGAATCTACGACCCTAAAAACCTATAAGTACCCAACTTTATGCAATTATAATACAAATTTGATGAAATTATTTAAATGTTAGTCCCTTATGAAAAAAGTAATAATTTGTTATTAACAATTAAACAGGGCATTACAGGACAAATCTAACATTTAGACTTTGAAATATAGTTGATTACCTACAATTTAAAAAAAAATCATCAAAATCGGTGGCCAAAAGGCGAATTCCGAGGTAACTTAATATTCAGTTAATTATGCATGTAGAACATGATCTGAAATCTAAAATTCCATCTTCTTTTCATAAAGTTCGTTGTATATAATTGTCTGTGTTACTATGCCGCGAGGAAGCTAAAATAAAATCGATAATAACCAGATGTATGACCTTGACTCAGGCTGTTGGCGAGAAAAAAAGTTCCGCTAGGATACTCCCAACTCGGCATTACCATCACATAAGAACGAAAGCATTCGGGAAGTCTCGGTGACTAACCGTGGTTTGTCCGACATTCACTGCCGGCTAGACAAATTACACGATCAATAATCTTACGTTTTGCTGGTAACAGTAGCGGCAACCCTGCGTGGCTTGGTATAATGCGTGAAATATCTATTTTTATACAAACAGGACTGCTACAGTACCAATAATATATGCGGTCTCGTAAAAGCTGTACAGTATATATTCATTTGTATGTAAAAATAACTTACCCCTCGCAGGTTGCGCTTAATAATATGAAATTATCGGTTCGATTGACGTAGAATATATAGCTGAAACTCTACAGGAAAGCCCGGGCTTCTGAGTGCCTGCGTAACATAGCGGGCTTGGTATGGATAGTTGGGCGTGTGTATATATATATATATATATATATATATATATATATATATATATATATATATATATATATATATATATATATATATATTATATATATATATATATATATATATATATATATATATATATATATATATCTATAGAGGCCTACCATGCGTCCGGACCAAAAGCGTAGCGCCCAGCGTCCGGCGTATATAAGTGTATATAAATGATGGTATCAGTCAGCGTCTGTTTATTTTATGCAACCTATAGGTTTATACAGCGTCCATTTATTTTTTCAGTATTGGCCAGCCTGCTTGAATTCCTTTGCCTGTCTGCGGTGTCGAGTTACTCTCTGCATTTCTGAGTAAAGATTGCGTCATCTCAACTGGCAAAAATAATTCTATTTTATTAACGCTATGTAATAAATACTTTTAGTTTCGCTTCTGTATGTGTATGAATTTTATTTAAAAGGCTTTCAGATTTAAAATATTATATGCATAAAAACATCATAAAACTCGAAATATTATTGGATTTGTATGAAATTTTCTACAAAGGGGTTTTTCAGGTCGCTGATTTCAAATTTGATGTCAACGTTTGCAAATTTTAAAGCGCGGATGAAATATGGCGGCCATAATAATTAAAATTTGATTTATTTGCATAAAACTTAACATCTGGGAGTATATTCGAAACTCTCTGCGTTGCCAAAATACTATGTGTGTTTCTCAGTAAGGATTGCGTCATTTAAAGTGACAAAAATAATTTTATTAAAGCTACTTAATAAATCTTTCACTTCCATTCAATTGTGTCTGAATTTTATTTAATTCAGTTGAATTTAGTTGATTTTAATATGTATTTTCTAGATGAAAACTATTTAAATTGTGTAGGTTAATTTATTATTATAGGTTAAATGCATATAAAAAATTGTGATGATACTTATTTCTACTAATACCTAGTTCTATATTTTAAAGAGCCAAGCGATTTAATGTGTTTGGCCACACATATTTGAGCTAGAAAGCTGATTCTTTTTTTAAATTAAACCTTAAAAATGAGCGCATGCAACAATATTATCAAATATTGCCTAAAGAGAAATTTGGCAAAAAAAGTTTGGGTAGTGATAAAGATAGTTTAGAAGGGAATTTCAAGGTCCAGCGGTCAGTGCAGATGTATTGTTTTGTATTTATGTTTGTTTATGTACTAGAAACTACGTTTTACATGTCTATTAAAGCAAACTATAAAAAGGAATTTGTAGTTCTTCTTAAATTATCTTCTTTCTGTCACTGTTTTACAAAACAGTTACTATTCGATCGCACAAGGTAAAACTTATTGGTTATTTATAACGACTAATAATTGATTTTATGAAATAATGAAATATATTGATTTTTGATTGACTTGTTAATTTTTATTGGGAACGCATTTTAATTTCAATACCTAATTAAAAATATCAGATTCGTTGTTTTATTTCTTATTGACATTCTGTAGTACATTTTCTCGTTCTATATTTTATAGAGCCGAGCGATTTAATGTGTTAATTAGAGCTTCCAGTTTTTTAAGTTCTTCCAGTGGTTTAAATCGTTATATCGCTACCTTAGAATTATAGGGTTCTAACTAACATTTTTGTGAAAATTGAGATTTTTGCACAACAAGGTTCCAGCTATCGTATTTTATGTTCTAAACTAAATAGCAACTCCATCTGTCGACCCGTTTGGGAGATATTTTGCTAACAAGGTTCTATCTGTAAGCTTTTTTTACTTATTTCAGTGATACAAGGTTCTAACTACGCAGATAGAACCATGTTGCCACAAAATTATTAACTTGTTGAAACATAGAACCTTCTTCTTAAACCAAACCAAAGAATCGTTCGCTTCGCGGGAATCGTTGTTTTTATGTTACCTATTCCAGGGTGCTATCAGTAGTGATAAAAACAGATAATTTTGTGTTTAATTACTTATTTTTCTCCTTATAAATTAAGTGATCTGTCATGGAAGAGGATAATGTGGAAAAATTGCTCGAGCTGCAGAATTTGGAAGTGTTGTTACAACCGCGTGAATTAGTGAGGTTAGATTGAAAGAATATTATAGTTAATTAATTGTATTGACAAAAATATTACATTTAGCATTGGAAATGAAGATCCCTTGGAAGATGCCTTAGACATTCTTAACATGCCAGTTATTATTTTGGAAGAAAATTCAGGACGTACTGAGTTGGAGCTGGAGAATAACCCCCAAGCCGCCAACAATAATAATATTATTCCTGATAAAATTAGGACAAACACCAGAAAGAAGTTGCTAAATAAATATGAATGGAAAAGCTCAACAAGAAAACGTAACCACCAAGAAGGTAAAGAATATATTAGCAGTAGAAAAAAACTGGTACCAGAAAAAAAAATAAAGGATAAAAAGAACTGCGCTTCGTTATGTAGATTTAAATGTTCAACAAAAATTAGTCATCAGCAGAGGAAAAGTTTGTTTGATAGTTATTATCGATTGGATCAAAATGGTAAGTACCATTTTATAAATAAAACCACCGAAAGGGTGCTTACAAGTCGACCAAAAAATATTGACCGAGACGAAGAATCTAGACGAAGATACAGTTTCAAGTATTATTTCTGGATAAACAATGTTAAACAACAAGTCTGTAAAACATTTTATTTAACAACTTTGGACATTTCCCAGAAACCTGTGTATAATGTACATGCTAAAAAGAATAGGTGCACTGGCGTGCCACAAATCGACATGAGAGGGCAACATAAAAAGAAACATGTTTCCGAAGATGCCCTACAAAATGTGAGAGATCATATAAATTCATTTCCTGCGATAGATTCTCATTATTGCCGCTCTCGTACAAAAAAAATATTTGGAGAGTCACTTAAGCATTAATAAAATGTACAATTTATATGTTACAAAATGCGAAACTGATTGTAAAGAACCCGTAAAGCCTAGCATGTACCGGAAGATTTTTTCGACAGAATTCAATTTAGATTTCCATCATCCAAAATCTGACAGGTGCGCAAAATGTGAAGAATACACCGTGTCTGTTAGAGAAAACATTACCCTTAGTGAGATTGAAAAGGCTAAATATGAGGAGCATATTAAAGAAAAAAACAAGATGCGTGAAATAAAGGAAAAAGACAAACGCAATACAGAAGTACCCTTGCTTTGTTTCGACTTACAGAACGTAATAACGTGCCCACGAGCGGAAATATCTCCATTATTCTATTTTAAAAAACTAAATGTCTATAATTTGACTGCACATTTTTCGCTAACTAAGAAGGTTTACTGTTCCTTATGGCATGAATATTGCTCAGGCAGAAGCGGAAATGATCTTGCTTCTGCCTTCATTAAAATTTTAAAAAGGGTTGCCGAAGATAACGAAATCACTAACATTATCACTTGGAGTGACTCATGCGTGCCGCAGAATAGAAATAGTCACTTGGCATATGCCATACTTGATTTCTTAAGAAACCATCCTTCTATAAACAGTGTCACGTTGAAATATTCCATACCTGGTCATTCGGCAATTCAAGAAGTCGATAGTGCCATTGAAAGAGCGTTATCTAAAACAGAATTCCATTCACCTCTTGGACTTTTAAGAATTTTGAAGACTCTGAACCCAAAAAATCCATATACGGTTTTACAAATGAAGCCCGAAGATTTTAAAAATTATAATGAATGTGCACAAATTATGAAATTCAAAAATGTCCCATTCGCTTCAATAACGGAACTCAGATTTACCCAAAATTTGTTTGAAGTTCAGTATAAGACATCATACAGTACAGAAGATGATGATTACAAAACAGTCTCAATCAAGCCGAGGCTCTCTGCAACAATAATTAATTTACCGCGACCAAAAATTCTTCCAGCGACTTCTATCACAAATAATGACAAAAGAGAGCATATTGTAAAAATGTTGAAATTCATGAACGTGCAAGATAGAGAATTCTACAAAGTACTTTTAAAACTGACTGGTAACGTTTTGATTTTATTAAAAACTTGCATAATTTAATTTGTTTTAAATTTTGCAGACGAAGAAATGAACAAGAAAGATAAAGAAGGCCCTAATGAAAATAATTCTAAACCTTCCACTTCTGAAAAAGCAAGAAAGCGTATAACAACAGCCAGAAATAAATAATATAATGTATATTTTGCGAATTAAAATAAAATTTCGTGATTTGTGTTCATTTAATTACACAAAACTAAATTATAAAATCACCTATTGAGGATATACTAATTTTCCTGACAAGCTCAGCATAGTATATAGAACCTTGTCGAAAAATATAAATTCCTCAAATTTTTTACAAGGTTCTATCTCAACATTAAAAGGTTCGTGCCTACTAAATTATTAAATCTATTGTACTAAAAATTATGCAACACGTCATTTATATTTTTTAAAGTTTTTAGATGAGATTTTGTAGGTCTTGTTATACTCGGTACTCCAGATTCTATACCGCCATCTTCAACATGGATTTTCTCCACTTTATGATATTGTTAGTTAGAACCCTATAATTCTAAGGTAGCGATATCTCCAAACATATTTGAGCTAGAAAGCTGATTCTTTTTTTAAATTAAACTTTGAAATTTGGCAAAAAAAGTTTGGGTAGTGATAAAGATAGTTTAGAAGGGAATTTCAAGGTCCAGCGGTCAGTGCAGATGTATTGTTTTGTATTTATGTTTGTTTATGTACTAGAAACTACGTTTTACATGTCTATTAAAGCAAACTATAAAAAGGAATTTGTAGTTCTTCTTAAATTATCTTCTTTCTGTCACTGTTTTACAAAACAGTTACTATTCGATCGCACAAGGTAAAACTTATTGGTTATTTATAACGACTAATAATTGATTTTATGAAATAATGAAATATATTGATTTTTGATTGACTTGTTAATTTTTATTGGGAACGCATTTTAATTTCAATACCTAATTAAAAATATCAGATTCGTTGTTTTATTTCTTATTGACATTCTGTAGTACATTTTCTCGTTCTATATTTTATAGAGCCGAGCGATTTAATGTGTTAATTACGAGCTTCCAGTTTTTAAGTTCTTCCAGTGGTTTAAATCGTTATATCTCCAAACATATTTGAGCTAGAAAGCTGATTCTTTTTTTAAATTAAACCTTAAAAATGAGCGCATGCAACAATATTATCAAATATTGCCTAAAGAGAAATTTGACAAAAAAAGTTTGGGTAGTGATAAAGGTAGTTTAGAAGGGAATTTCAAGGTCCAGCGGTCAGTGCAGATGTATTTTTATGTAATTTAAAAATATTTAAATAAAGATGCAACAAAAATATTATTGACTAGCAATCTCTTAAAATGACGTTTTTGTTTTCGTTATTAGTGCTTACTTTATTTTAATCAATTACTGATTTTTTATAAATTGAAACCATTATTAGTTTCAGAAGAAAACAGCTGTGCATTCATAATACGTAGTAAATAATATCATATCTAAAATGTAAGATCATGCTAATCTATTCACCTATTTTTGGTATTAAACACATTTCTTGTAACCTTGTTATATATAATTGTTTATTTCGGATCATTTTCATTTGTGTTTGGAATAATATTTTGAGAAAGAAATTTTTATTACTTGCAAATTTTAGTTTCATGAGCAACCTTTATTTATTTTATTTACCTTTTAAATATACATTCTGGTATTAAGTTATCGATGTTCCTCTGTGAAATTTACAAAACATGTACGAGCCCTAACAACTAAATATGTATTTGGACAGTTTCATGAATTCTGTGTTTATTTTTCCTACTAGTGTTCCAAATTACACCATTTTCAAACAATAACCATTAACTTCTGTAAAAAAAGATCTGCAGAAAACAATTTTCAAAAATTCAATAAAACTCGCTGACAACTAAATATTCAGATAGCAGTTTATAAATACAATTCAATAAGATTTAACATCTCGCTTTGCTTTATTCGACTCTTAGATTTTGGCTGACATACTTCTAACTTGGGGATTACAATTATCTAAATTGGATAATGCCCCACTTGCTGATAATTTCAAATTCAATAACACTAAAGATCCGAACTGCTTGAGGATCATTCAACAACTTTGAAATTATGATTTTCAAACCATTTTTTGGTCGTTTTTGATGTGTGGTAAGAAGCACCATCTTGTTGAAAGATTAAATCGCGGTCAAGATCGATTTTTAACGATTGGTAAGTTTGCGTTAAGAATTTGCTGATACTTTTCAACATTAACTGTGCCGTCTATGGACTGAAATCATTCTAACCGTCCAGCTGACATATAGCTCTAAACTATTGCACCTTGAGGAAACCTAACCGTACGTTTTAAGCAGTACTTATGGAATGCTTCATGTTTAGCTCCGATCACTCTTTTGCGAGAGTAACCAACGAAAACACCAGACTTTGACTAGTCGCTGAATATGACCTTATACCAGTCATTCTCTGGAACATTGTCTAGGACAACTACATATTTAGTCCATGTCACTCGTCGTTGTTCTTGTTTCTCGGTTAGAAGTTTTACTTTGACTAAATACAAAAACCGTTTATGTTACAAAGATAGTTAAGGAATACTCAATGCATCAAAGTTTAAAGATAACTAACTACCTTATTAAAGAATGGAGAGTCTATCTGAAAACAAATAAACTGTTTGGATTCTTGGCAATTGTTGCGACAGAAAGGTAAAGACAGGATTAAGTGTGCCCAAATAGCTGCAGGACATGATCTGGACTTGCAGAAATACATAGAACAAAATTAAATAGCTTATCGGTATGTCCAACGTAAATGACTGCTTCTTCACGGCTTGCTCCAAAATGATGAGTCTGGATTTCTTCAGCTAGTTTGCAAGGATAATTTTCAGAGAAGACTATATGGAGTAACCCTTTACTCTTACTAAGACTCTTTTTCAGTGTGTTGTAAGCAGCATTTTTATTTCTAATGTTAAATTTATATTTATTTTTAAAGTTTTCATTTCTTCTTGAACCTCTCCCTGCAACTCTTGAACTTCTGCTGAGCCATACCTAAGACTGATAATGGAGGGCAAGATTGAGGGTAGAAGAGAACTGGCAGGAGACAAGGCTCATGGTTGAGAAATGTGAGAGACTGCACTGGCCTAAACTCACAGTTATTACTAAGAATAGCAAAAGATAGTGAACGATTTGCCGAAGTTGTTGTTAACCTTCTATAAGAAGACAGCACCTTAAGAAAAAGAAGATGTAAAAAAGGCCGCAAAGTTAGAAAATGTAACAGTTTTATCGAGCTTACTGAATATTTCTGAATTTTTCTCGTCATGCAGTTCTATGCAATATCGACTCCTTTGCCTTCTTCAACATACCAACACAAATTAGCTTGGGGCAACGTATGATAGCCTAATAAAAACAGGATGCCAATAAAACTGAAAAGTTTTTCCCTGCAACAATATATTGAACTCTTCCTTTACCTATCTTTCCGTTGAAGTCACCCATGATTATATTCACTTCATTCTTTTTGGTAAATCTTAGTAGGTAATTTTTACATCATGAATGAAAAACTCATGCAGTATGGAGTATTCTCGTGCAACTTATATTACTAGATGAACAGATAGTTCCATATTTTGGACGGCACTCTCAACAAAATGCTTCTCAAAGTAAAACCGGTGAGATTCGGTTTCAAATTATGGTATATCTGTTCAGATGAAGGGTACTTATACAAGTTATCCTCTAAATAATAAAAAATCAAGACTTGGGTTGGGAGGTGACTTTGTTTTTTATCTACTATCTATTGTAGAGAATAACCGTAATCATAATATTTTCCTAGACAACTTCTTTTCTTCATATAAATTATTCGACAAGACACTATGGTGTTGGACCATTGAAAACTGCAAAAAATTATGACGCAAAGGAAAAGAAAAAAACTACTGTATTGCTCAAAAGCTACTGTACTATCAAAACAAAAGGAAATAGTGACGTTAACGAAGAAAATAAAGTAAAAACCTTCCCAAGGATCTTGTATGGTTTCTCTATTTCTTAGAAAATCAAATGTAACTGAACTAAAGGGTTCATTGTGATGCAATGAAGAAGTACATCACATGCTCAAAGAAATTCAGTGTGTCTAACAAAAATCCCAACCTATTGCTTGGTCTTGGAGGGATTCATCCAGTGTTGTAATGTATCTAGATACAAGTATCTAGATACAGTATCTAGATACTTTTATGGTACCTAGATACATATCTAGATACTTTTAAAATTTTGTAGCTGTATTTGGATCTAGGTACATTTTCTGTAGTATCTGAGTATCTGTATTGTGCAGATACTATTTTCATAATTTAATGATTTTATAATACAAAAATTGTCATAAATGATGTGTAGAATCTTAAATTTGAAATAAACCGCCGAACATAATAAAACTAATTTTTAATTTGGAATTGCTTTGAAATCATGAAATCAAATATGTCACCTCGTTAAACAATTGAGTCACTACATCTAGTCAGCCAGGTCAACTTGGCGTATCAGAGTTTCGCTATCGACGCCATATTGAGATAAAAGAAGTGTAAAATATAGTAATTCATTAATTAAAATCGCATCTTACGTATTTGGCATATTACAATTTGTGGCTGTCAAAATGAAAACTATGTAGAAAAGTCTTTTAAACTAAACATGGATTTAATTAAATTCAATGGGGATAATAATAATTAACAATTTCGGGCCTTTCTCGCCACAAAATGGGGTTGTTTGCGCTACTCTGATCCGCCAGTATGGTCTGGCTGACTAGATGTAGAAACTCTATAAACAATGGATATTGTTACAGAATTACGATATTACCGATATTACCGAAGATATTGAAGACTATACAGGGTGTCCTGTTTAACAGTCTACACTGAATCATTCCAACAAGCTTGTGACTATAGCAGTGGAATTAAAAGAACTTTGTATACTTTGACCTCTAGTTTACGAAATCAGAACACATCTTAGAACTTGTGTTGGTGCTGGATATCATCATGAGGATTTTTTTAAATGGAACGATTAGATTTGAAGTATGGAAATCGATAGCAAGTGGGATTCTGAATAAAAAAAGTATTAAGCTACTATAGGCTTAAAGTGAATGATAATGAAATAATAAAGTGAATGGATTCTAATACTGTTTTCG
This sequence comes from Agrypnus murinus, assembly GCA_929113105.1. Lineage (NCBI taxonomy): Eukaryota > Metazoa > Arthropoda > Insecta > Coleoptera > Elateridae > Agrypnus > Agrypnus murinus. Next base: position 44,416,599 of record OV816023.1, on the reverse strand, counting down.
TAAACAAGAAGCCGAAATCTACGAAGTTCTTTTAATTCCATTACTATAACCAAAAGCTCGTCCGAATGATTGAGTGTAGAACTAGAGGTCGAAATATACAAAGCTCTTTTAATTCCATTGCTATAGCCAAAAGCTTGTCCGAATGATTGAGTGTAGACTGTTAAATAGGCCAGAACCCGTTAAGTGTTTACTATTTTTCCCACATTTAAACATTTGAAGTGGTGACTCGTACTACCTTTGAACTCTGAATTTTGCAAAATCTAAAAAGTATCTTCTACATTATTAACCATAAAATATGTAACTTCTTATGTTTGTGCATGATAACCATGAAAATGAAGCGCAACAAAAATCGTGCTATTTTTTCACATTTAGAAATTCTAAGGGTTCGCTGCTACCCCCTTATATCCTGAATTTCGCAAAATCGGTGAAGCATGTGCGTTTTTATGTTCTTTCACGCAACCCATTCAACAATGAAACGCAAATAAACTGCTTTACTATTTTCTCCACATTTTCAAATTCTAAGGGATGGCTGGCTACCCCGTTAGACTCTTAATGTCGCAAAATCCGTAAAGTATGTAACTTTTTTTGTTCTTTCACGTCACCCATTCAAATATGAACCGCAACAAAGATTATTTACTATTTTTCCCGTATTTCAAAATTCTAAGGGTTGGTTGCTACCCCCTTAGACCCTGAACTTCGCAAAATCTATAAAATAGGTGACTTTTTATGTTCTTTCACGGCACCCGTTCGAAAATGAAACGCAACAAAGATTGTTTACTATTTTTCCCGTGTTTAGAAATTCTAAGAGGTGGCTGCTACCCAAAACAGAACAAAATTTTGAAAATATAAATATGGGTTTTTGTAACGTTTTTTAATCGTTTTTTTCGCTAGACGAGAATCCGAAACTCTGTAAATATACCAAATTTCAAGTTTGTATGTACTCTAGAAATTCGGAAGTTATAAAGATTATTTAATTTCATTACTTAAATACATAAAGTGAAGTCCCGTTTTACAACCCCTAAAGGGGTAGCGGAGGGTTAACATAATAACAATTTTTTATATTTTTCTTTACGAGAACTCTAAACCCTATAACTAAACCAAATTCCAAGTTTGTATATCATCTAGAAATTTTACAACCCCTAAAGCGTGTGCGGGGGTTGACTTAATAATTTTTTAAATTTTTCTGTACGAGAGTCCTAAATCTTATCACTATACCAATTTCAAGTTTGTATGTCATCTAGAATTTCTACAACCCCCAAATAAAGTGCGGGGGTTGACTTAATAAAAAATTTTTATATTTTTTATTACGAGAGTCTTAAACCCTATCACTATACCAAATTTCAAGTATGTATGTCATCTAGAAGTTTTACAACCCCCAAATGGAATACGGGGGTTGATTTAATAATTTTTTTTATATTTTTTTTTATAAGAATCTTAAATCCTATAATTATACCAAATTTCAAGTTTCTAAGTCATCTAGAAGTTTTACAACCCTGAAAAGGGGGTGCGAGGGTTGACATAAAAATATTTTTTTATTTTTCTCTGTACAAGAATCCCAATTCCTATAATTGTGCCAAATCTCAGGTTTGTATGTCATCTAGAAGTTTTACAACCCCCGAACGGGGTGCAGGGGTTGACATCTTAATATTTTTTTATATTTGTCTTTATAAGAATCTTAAATCCTATAATTACACCAAATTCCAAATTTCTAAGTCATCTAGAAGTTTTACAACCCCTAAAAGGAGGTGCGAGGGTTGACATAAATATATATTTTTATTTTCCTCCTTACAAGAATCCCAATTCCTATAATTGTGCCAAATCTCAAGTTTCTATGTCATCTAACAAATTAGAAATTATAAAGGTTATTTAATTTCAATATTTTAATGCATATGAAGTCCCGTTTGAAATGATGTCACTGTCTGTCTCACAAACATATGAGTTTTAAGAATTTTAAAATATAATATGGGATAAGATAGTATTTTAAACAGCCAGATTTATTATTAGCTAACAGCATCAGTGATTGATTAAATACTAAATGATAATATAATAATGGTTAACGTTTGTTTCACTTAAATCAATAATATTAAATATATTATAATAATAATAATAATTATAATCTTAAGTAGCTTTTACAAAATATAATATGTAAGAAAATTTTTGTCACCTTAAATGACGCAATCTTTACTCAGAAATACAATGCATAAAGTGAAGTCCCGTTGAAATGACGTCACTGTCTAGACACGAAGCCATCAGTGTTACCAACACAATTCTTGTTAAATATGTTGACGCAGGGTAAACCTATGCCATAAATTTGTATACAAATGTATACAAATCCCGCGCTATTAGCGCTGCGTGTGGCAAACGCTCGAACTACGATTTTATACACGAATCAGGAATGGGTGTCAAACTGCGCACAGCTAATTTTTACATTTTCGTCATCTAGACACTTTAAGCTTCATGTGGTGCAATTTTGAGGCACAAGTAACTCTGCGTCCGTATATCCGGACGCCGAGTGACTTCGGACGCTGCTTGAACCTAAGATTTATATATATATATATATATATATATATATATATATATATATATATATATATATATATATATATACATGCAGAAAGCACTGATACGCCTCCGAATATATGTCTGTTCATAGCGATCGCCTCCGATTTTGGAGGCGAAGTGGAAAAAACGGAGGCGAAAACGAATCCCCGTGTATATGTGGTTTAAACTGTTGGTAATCATGTATTACGCCGTTTTCCAAATTTTTGGTCGGAGTCGAAAAATACCTATTCACCCACTCATAGATACATTTTAGTACATCGTGTTATACCCTAGGAGGCGCTTTCGCTTTATACGAGATACGTCTTAGCCTAACTAACAGCATTATACACCTCACTACATTTAACATGCATTTTTTGTTCATATTAGCGGCAACACAGCGTAGAGGCTAAACCTACCTATGTGTATCTTCAAGAAGTTGTTCTATGGTATACACTTACCATGGGCTTTCAAATTTATTAAGAAACAGATTTTTCATAAGATCAACAAATTAAAATGAAACTAAAATTTTGTTACTAAAAGCTTAATTGGTTACTTGCATTATGTATGATTTGGGTAAATTATGTAAATATTAAAACATAGTTTTACACATAAAATTTGTAATCATATTCCAAAAACACCTGTTTAAATTTTTGAAAAATGTAGACTTCGACCAAAAGCTGGTTTCAGAAATTCGCAAAATTCTTAATTGTTATGAAATGACCCTGTTTATTCGTATGGTATACATTATTAAAATCGAATAAGAGGCCTAATAAATACATAAATTCTGTGAAATTATTTCAATCGACTGCCTACGTATTTACTTATAAAAAAATTATATGATATGGTTTTTATTTCTTCCCTAGCACTTTAAACGTAATTTAAAAATAACCAAAATACTACTTTTGCATGTCAAATGCCCTCGCAGGTCCTGCTCGCCTTTATTTATTATAATATACATAAAAATGAATTTAGGAAATCATTTTAAATACCTCATTGCCAAAAAAGTTTTGTTCGTTATTAAATAAAGTTTAATATTTATGTCTATTAAAATTGTAAGCATAATTAGGCTATATTAGACGTTTTCTTCTTATTTTATGATTAAATCCTAACAATCATAAACATTTTAGCACGATTGGAGAATGCTTTGTCACAAATTGTTTGTTGTAGCAACAATTTGTGAAATGATACTGTCAAAACTGGAGAGGCGCAGTATTACGATGACTTCATAATTTTAAGAACAAGAACACAAACTCAGCAGTACGTATCACCTTTTTTATCACCTTATTACTGGCCATCGACGAATCAACGATTGTTGTATACAATAAAATGCTATTATGTGAATAATTTAACTTTCTACGTCTTTTTAATTATTTTTATCATTTATAATTATCATAATTATATTATTTTCTAACGATAAAAAGTGCCATTCTTGGAGGCATACTGTCTTAATAAAACGCTGTTACATAAATCATTATCACTTCACAAGATTAAGAATGAATGTTTGTACTGACAAACCTTTAATTTATAAATAACCCACGAAGCAAGAATAACAAAAAATTCCGTTGTTAAAAGATTAAGCTATTATAGAAATTTAATGGTATCCTTTCAATTAAAATTACAATGAATAAATAAAGTAACACAATATTTACTATTTAAGATGTTATTAATTATTTGGTTTCACTCAATTCATCTACTTACATACATACATATGGTATACGCATAATTCCTTATGGACTCTTATAATAATAATAATAATAATAATAATATATATTTTTCCAACAGGTGGGCACCCAATTACAGGAAAAAAATTTAAAAATTACAAAAACACAGTAGAGGTTCGACATAAATACGAAATACAAATATAAGCTACCTACAATTAATGTAAAAACATAAACATGCGTAATACAGTATATAAATAAATAATAACATAATTATTAAAACTAACATTATACACTAATTTTAGTTAGTGTGTATATAACAAACATCTCAAATCAAGGTATATATGTATCAAATTTGGTAATATGAATAACGTTGTAACAAACTTTCTTAATGTCTGAACATAGTATGTTCTTTTATTAGACATTTATCTCAATAATACAACTTACAATATTATTAATCGAATCAAAGTGAATATCACACTTGCTACATATCTGATTAAAATTATTGCACATGCTTGTAATAGGTGATTTTTTTAGTAAGTTGGTTCTCCTTGCATCCAAGTAGAATGACATATTAGTACGTGCATTGAATCTTGGGACATGAAAGTTAATTTTGTTTAAGAGCCAAAGAGAATCAATTCTGTGATTTAAAAGATTATACAAAAACTTTACAGAGATAATAATGCGTCTAATACGCAGAGATATAAACTCAAATCTGTTAAGCAGCTCAATTTGACTAACCCCAATCTCAGGATAGATACCATCGCAAGAAAAAGCTAAAAACTTAAGAAAATATCTTTGAACTCGTTCAATCTCACGAATATGGCATTCATAAAGGGGAGACCAAATTACCGCGCCGTACTCCAGTATAGATCTCACCAAGGCTATGTATAAGGCTCGTAACGTCTGAGCATTTGAAAAGTGTTTACAATTTCGGTAGATAAAGCCATACATTTTAAAAGCTCGACTAACAATGTCATGTATATGTGCAGCGAAATCTAGCTTAGGATCAAAGATGACACCTAAATCTTTAAAGAAATCCGTCCTTTGTATAGCAGTGTCATTGGCGGTGTAGATATAACCATACCCGTTTAGTTTTTTTGTAAAAGACATAGTCTTACATTTAGTGATGTTTAGTGAAAGTCTATTATTGTGACACCAGTTATCTACCGTGTAAAGATTTTTTTGTAATTGCATGGCATCATTATAATTGTTAACTTCACGATACAATTTTATGTCATCTGCAAAGAGAAGGCAGTGACAAGATATTTGATCTACTATGTCATTAATAAAAAGTAAGAACAGTAAAGGTCCAAGATTCGAACCTTGAGGAATTCCCGAAGTAGGAGTAAAATCGCGGGAAATAAAGTTGCAGTATCTGACACAAGAACTCCTGTTAAAAAGATAACTTTCAAAAAATTTAATAAGATTCTCTGATAGGCCATATTGAGATAGTTTATTTAACAAGATGTATTGATCAATTTGATCAAACGCTTTTTGGAAGTCAAGGTAGATGACATCGACCTGATTGCCTTTATCCATGATCTCTGCAGTGAACTGACTGAAACATGCGAGATTAGTTATAGTAGAACGACTTTCCATAAAGCCATGTTGATGTGAAGAGATAAGTGATCTTAAAGATGAATACAAATATTTATAAATAATAGACTCAAATGTTTTAACAAAGTTACTAAGGATAGAAATTGGTCTGTAGTTTTCAATGAGTGACGGATCGCCCTTCTTAAGAACCGGACATAACGTCTTATGAGAAGACAACGTCGCGACGCGTCGTTGGAGGCATGCACAACTGATAGCTACATACAATATATACCAACAGGAGTTGACAGAGTACATTAAGTATTTATTTAAGTATACATGTCTCCGAGAATTTAACTTGCGTTTTTTGTTCATATTAGCAGAAACACTGCATGAAGGAAGAAGACCCTTTAATGTGGAACCATTATCACTTTTAGAGTCAATTTTTCAAAAGGTAACTTGTAGTTACTACTAAGGTTGTAACAATTTAAGTCAAAAAGTCGGATACACAGTGTCGCTAAGATCCTTACCTAAAATAGGCCCTGTAATTGCAAGCGAAATTAAAATTAATATTTTTGCCATATGTTTATTAATATTTAAAATAATAAATTCCACAAAAAGTAAATAAAAAGCAGATTCCATTATAATCTTAAACGAAACGTAAAGCAAAGAAAAGTAGGAACATGTATTTTAGAATAATTTTGTTACATACTTTGGTACAATAAACTCTACACACATAGATAAGGTAACTCGAAAAAATTCTTGCATATCAGGGGCACTTGCAAGAGATTCAGATAATTTACAATAATTGAAATTGTAATAATATTGAAAATTATTTTACGAATGACTCTAGAGATACTAAAACTTTAATTATTATATATTAAGAAAAACTAAAACAAAACCTAACTAAACTTATAAATAACAAAAAAGTTTGAGTAGAAAAATTATGCTAAATAAATGTTGAAACAAAGTATAAAATTAAATTTCAGGATTTTGTAGAATATCCTTTTTGTTTAATTACTTCTAACGTGTTTTCGTATTTAAGACTAATTTAGGTTTTCTTCAGTTGTGGTTTTATTCCATTCTTCATCCAACACTTCGTTTAGAGCAGCTTAGAATGTTATGTAGTGTGATCGAATTGAATTGAAGAATTAAAAAATCAACTTGATTATGAAGGAAACATGAATGGGACATGAGGAAATATGATGCTCAACGATGATCAGTTACATTTTCAGAAAGATGGGTCTCTAACAGATGGTATCTCAATAACAGGATCAGTTTTTAAAATAATAAACTTGAGTTGACTATAAGTAAAGGGCTGAACTGACACAATTTGACACCAGTGTGTATATGAAACGTTTGTATGTGAAATAATTAAATCATATTGAAGAAGGGTTGTTAAAAGACTTTTCTCTGCATCTCAGCAATCCACGGTCCGATTTCAATTATTTTGCGCCAAAGATTCCTTTTTCATTCCCTTTAAAATGATCTGTAATAATGGGGGGCAGGTCAACATTTTAAAGTTGGTGGAGTGGGGATAAGGGTGTGAGATTTAGAATTTTGGCAATTCTGTATTTAAATGTCCCCTCGAAAAATAAATTGACGTGTTTTAGCTGAAATCGATATTTTGTTTAATTTAGGAGATATTCAAGGTGAAAAGTTTTCAAATGAATACAATGTAATACATTGCACTTTACGTCATCGCGCAGTAGTCTACGCGCACTATTGGTTATAAATTGTCTTTTTATAAGGTTTTCAACCGTAAAACTGCTCCATTTGCAAAATATAAAAAAAGATCATAACCTAAACGTAATTTAAACGTAAACTTTTCGTATATGTAGAGCAAAACTATATTAGAAAGTTTATGATGTAGACGATTTAAAGTAGTAATCAAAACCACGAATTATAAAACAAATATTTCCACACTTTTACTAGTATTATTACTTTTCAAGCCACAAATAACGTAAGCATACGTTAACATTTGAGGAAGTATATACGGGCTGAGGGTTTATTTCGAAACCGGTTTACTTCCGAGAATGTTATTCCGCTACATTCCTTGTAGTTTTTTATAACGTTTTTTTCACTGCCAGAAACACAAAACAATAATATAAATCTTTGAACGCAAAATGAAGTGGTGTGAGGAAGTTCACCAATAGAATTTAATGAAACCTAGCATGGAGCAGTGCAGGGACATTATCTCACTGCAATAACCAGAAACAGCCACCTGGTGTACCAAAAACATTTTGGCCTGGGGAACGGTTGCAGGGTGCCCTTTCGTTTAAAATCTAAAAGATTAATACATTACAAAATATATAAATAAATGAAGACGACGTGACGGTTTATAACCTGGTAGTCATCTCTTATCCTTTGTTAAATATCATGAAAACTATCTGGTTACTATGTTACTAACCAACTTATTTATTAGAAAACTGAACATTTCAAAAATTCAATTACATTATTCTTAAGGCGATAAGTCACGTTTATCCCTCATGAAACGATCATTACAAGGTGCGTACAGCGTCGCGACTACTTCTACTCACGTCGATATACGAGACATCAGAAGGAAATAGACTGAGTTATTTGTATTTTTATAAACCTGTAAATGTAGCAAAAAGAAAATGTTTATTAGAAAAGAAATTTAAGTCAGTTGGATAGTTAAAGGGTTATAGAATGTGTGAAACATGTTAAACTAAACAAATTTGTAATATTTGTGTAAATAAATGGCATTAAAAACAAAACGTCGTTACTGTACGTATTAAAACATTTAATCTCTAGACTAACTACATTTAATTAAATTAAATTAAAGTAAAAAGCTGCATTGCCCGTCTCAGTTCCCCTCAGTTATTAGGCTAATACACTATCTTTGTCGTATATTGTCGAATTCTAAATGTCTGTTACGATTTACAATCGCTCATATAAGATACAAATGCTAACGACGCTCATTTCTCATAATAACATAGTTGGGCAACTGGTTAAACTTTTCGTATCTATTTCGTGGCCGGTGTGCGGGCTTCGGGCGCTATCAGCTGCCGGTTGGAGCCGAGTGCCCTTCTCTGTTCGATTAGGTAACGCACGGTAGGATAAACATAGAGAAATCTATTCTTTACTATAGATGTTTTTCTGAGAAATAGAATATGGAGTACGTTAAGATAAATTAATTTCAAGTGAGGTAGTGTCTTATGCTCTTAATAGTTACCCAGACTATGTCGCATATATAAAAAGCATGTCACTATAGAAAACCCCTAATAGTAGTTATTTATGTACCAAGGGCGTTAGGATAAGGATAATGACAAGAGGGGACGATGTTGCAGCCCGAAGGATGGAAGTCGCCCGATGGGCATTACCATCTAGTAACGCTCGTGGTGCATACAAAATTTTATTTTTCACGCGAATATATTGTACAAGTAGAAATAGTCATTTATGGTACAAGTGAGTTAAGTAAGATATTATCCACGAACGAAATTTTTCTGAGTGGATAATATCCTTAACTCACGTGTGCCATACACAATTAAATCCATCACCTCTTTACTTAAGTTTAAATATCGAATTTGCAATTTAATGTTAGTCTGTAGTTTTTGACAGTAATAAGTTTAATACTCTAGCACGATGACTGAATTTTAATAACATTATGCAATGTAGTCGGCAGTACGGAAGAGTGGTTATAGAGGATTTCTATCGCTTAACATAGTTAAGTCGAGTTTGTAGCGGTCAGTAGTTGGATGGGTAAACCAGCTGCCTCGTCTCACGTACACATATCCACTCTGCGGCTCGGTGTGTCCGGTACTTCGACACCGAAAGGTATAAGAGGTTAAAGATTATGTATGTGTGTATGTATGTATGTTATGCAATGTAAGCTGGTGATTGGTTGCTACGTATAATAGCAGCCAATCACTATTCTAATGTAAGTATATGTTTTTCTACCCACAAGTGAGTAAACATCAACTTTAATTGCTTGCAAACATCAAGTTTTAGCCCTCTTTATTTAGAGGTGTTGGATAAATTAGCTGTTGATAATATTGTTGGCGTTGCCAAGGACGTTGTTTATATATTTATAAAGCTAGAAATTTTTTTGTTTGTCGGATGGTAACAACTTTTTACTAAATCTACAAAAGTCAAACAGAAATATGACAATTTAAATTCAAATGTTTTGTTGTTACCAACATGAAAACAAAAAAGTCCTTATAGCACTCATGTCATCTAAAGAACAAGTTAATTTTATTTAAGAAATTTCTGCAGAATTCGGCACAAAAGAATTCGCGGATCACGCGCCCAGAAACTACGTTGCAAATACTTGTTATTTGTTGTGTTGCAACACACTCGTACGCAAACATTGACTATTACAAACAAATTACTACGAACAGAACACCGGGCCCGATTGCAAAGTATACGATGAGCGGGCGCTATAGACTATAACCTCGTTTATAATGCCCTGGTTGTTATGGAGTTGTTTATATAGTTCGTATCACAGGTATAAACGACGAATTATATGCAAATGAAACATAATAGTTATTTATGTGTTAAGGGCATAATGAAGCTTTTATGGCCAGAAGCGTTATTTCTAGGAAAAGGCTGTAGGGCCCTACAAGCAAGTTATGCCCGCTATACAAACACTATTTTATGCACATATTAAGTTTTTAATGTCAAATCTATTATTGTGTAAAAATATAATTAAATGAGTACGTAGGTACATCAAGCAGCTGTGCGTATACTTATGTGAGAATATAATTCACGTGTCACATGGTACATTTTGTATTAATTTCATTGGTTAAAGTACAAAAACAAACTCGCAGAATAGGCTATCAAATCGATGATAATTCTATCACCGCATGTTGACTGTCACCTGTTTTTAATAAATAAAATTGTTTACTGTCAAAGTGACAGAAAGTTTCAGTGGACGCGTTGAAGTCAGAAAATAGTGCCGTTAACAATTTTATTTATTAAAAACAGGTGACAGTAAGAAAATTTATTTTCTGTCAACGTTCATTATATTCTCTCACCAAATATAACACGTGTTATGATTAATCAACGATGATACCACTCGTTAAAACCTTTAGAAAATTGAACTCGTGCTTCGCACTCGGTCAATTTTCGTCGGTTTTAACTCGGGCTATCACCGATGATAATCATAACACTAGTTATATTATCCCCGATTATATGAAGTTCGTTACTATAGTTACTATTCCAAAATATTTAATTTCAGTTTATTTGCATTGGTGATAAGTTTACAAATTATATTAAGAACCAATCAAGTTCTACAAAAAAATTTCTGACATTTAATTGACTTTTTGGCCTCCTCTATTTTAAAACGTTTGTTTCAGTTTTGTTTACGTCAACTGTAGCTTCATATTTACGCATGATGTCGTAAAATGACAAGCGAATGTGGTAAAAATACTAAAAAACACTGGGCAATTAGAGATATTTAAGAAACCAACTATTCTTGTAATAATTAAGTTTATGTAATAAAATACATGTTACCTAAGTTATTATTAAAAATATTTCGGGCTTTAATAGAAAAAATTAAAATTTAATTAATTTAAATCGCCGCAGCGCCATCTATTGTACGTTTGGAAACTACAAATGTCATCCAAGAACACACTATTATGTGCATCTTTTGAATTATTTTTTTTTATTTTCTATAAAACTTGTCGGCCAAAAAATCTTATACAAATCTCATGCGTCAAGTCATTTTACAGGGCTCCAACTAATAAGGCACTCGCCCTACGGTCTCGTGCCTTAAACAAAGTTGTCGCCCTGTAAAGTTCGACTTACCGCATTCGAGTGTAAATAGCTATTTCGTTATTGCCCGTCTGACCATAAAGAGGCCCTTGGGCCATAAAAAGACGTTTATGTTTAGATGAGTCTTGCAATAATAGTCTAATTATAATGCATCTGTGCATAAAAGATTTTTATTTTCAAAACAACTCGACATTGAAAATTTACCCGACTTGGTCTAGAAATCTCATAAGGTGTATTTGAGGATAGCCCTAATTAGGAAACCCGATCAAGTTCCTATGAGTACCCGATTACGTCAGCCCCAATTTAATTCAAGGATAAGTTACTTGGTAGCCTGATTAAGACCTCATGAAGACCCGATCGGGACAGCTACAGTTTCTTTGTGGATTAAACTACATAGGGGAACCACTTAAGATCGTTATGAAGTTTCAAAATGGGCAATCTGAGGTAATTTTACAATTAAATAACGTAAGAAAGCCCGATGAGGCCCCCACGAAGGCCCCAAAGAGACAACCTCAGTCTTTGTAAGGTCCGGATAAGATGTCCTAATAAGTTTCTTATAAAAGGAAATTGCGTTACTTGGCTTCACAATGTCCTAACAACAAATATGATTGTTTTATTATAACAAAGGTTAAATAATTTACACTTTCTCCGATATGAGTTACATTTTGTCCTATCTTACATCCAAAAATACTGCAAAATACGAACGAATTCAATTTTTCATATATAATTTAACAAGTGGTCTAATTTTTTCCGACAGAATTTGTCATTTCAGAAATGAGTATCTTTTGCAACTAAAAGCAAAGCTACGAATGTCTTAAATGACAAATTTGGCAAGAAAAAATTAGAGCACGAGTTGAATTCGTCTTGACAATCGATCGAGTAAATTTGACATTCAATTTTGACATATATCTTTTCACTGAGAAAAAACCACTACTGGTTTTTTCACTATAAACTAATTTCATTGGTCCTAATTTGAAAAATTCTGTAATTTGATTGGTTAAAAATTTTCGAGATGGATTGTCAAAATAATCTTAACTATAAAGCAAATATTTCCTCTATCATTCTAATATTTTCAAGGTATAATTGATTTCTGATAATTCCAATATTTCCAAGGCTTAGCTATTTTTGCAGTAACCAAAGGTATCATTCGATTCATATATATTTCTTTTCTTTATAACACTCCCGAATATTTTTACTGTAAAATAATTAGGGGAGATAGTATTAGGGCTTGAAATAAAATGCATATAAAACTGTATGGTGCGAGAAGCGATTCTACACCTTGTATGCTGCACTTGCTTAATTAGATCTTTTAAATTATTGGAAAATTAGACCTTTAGGCTTAAGGTAGTCATTTTTGAAGAATAAATAAGTGTACTTCTCTTACTGAATAAATACAAAGTTAACTTCTAACAAAAATTCAAGCTTTTTAAATTAAATTAATTAAATTAAGTCTTTTAACCAATTCTTTTAACTCTAAATACGTGAAAGTACGTGGTAAAATGATATAATATTACACGCCAACGATACAAATATATTCAACCGTCCTTCTAAAATATGGCATATCTCTATTAAATTAAATATTATCATTAGTAAGCAGACGACTTATAGACAACAATGCAAATAATTCTATTTATAACAGAGGTACTCAGCGAAGCTGTTAAACAACAAGGACAGAAGAACCGTGCGTGCTTTGGTAAAATGGTTATTGATATATAAGAGATACAAATAATACATTTTCGACTCCGAAATAATAGCAACGCCGCTGGAGGCGAACGCAACTGGTTGTCATATATAAAATATACAAATAGGAGTTAAAAGCGCATGCTAAAGATTCAGAGGCGAAATGATACGGTAATTTGTTCACTCTAAGTATAAAGAATTTACAAAAAAAAATTTCCCCTCTCCACGTGCTCATTATCAACAAAGCTGTATAAAGCAATAGCGATAACTGGTATGTCCGTATCTGTATATTTAAGGCCGGAGTCGCGGGCGCCTTATAGCCTGTCGGAGTTGAAAAAGATAGATAAGCACGTATATATATATATATATATATATATATATATATATATATATATATATATATATATACGTGCTTATCTATCTTTTTCAACTCCGACAGCCTATAAGGCGCCCACGACTCCAGCCTTAAATATACAGATACGGACAAACTAGTTATTGCCATTGCTTTATACAGCTTTGTTGATGATGAGCACGTCGAGAGGGGAATTTTTTTTTTGTAAATTCTTTATACTTAGAGTGAACAAATTACCGTACCATTTCGCCTCTGAATCTTTAACATGCGCTTTTAACTCCTATTTGTATATTTTATATATGACAACCAGTTGCGATCGCCTCCAGCGGCGTTGCTATTATTTCGGAGTCGAAAATGTATTATTTGTATCTCTTAGATTTTATAACCATATTACTAAAACACGCACGGTTCTTCTGTCCTTGTTGTTTAACAGCTTCGCTGAGTACCTCTGTTATAAATAGTATTATTTGCATTGTTGTCTATAAGTCGTCTGCTTACTAATGATAATATTTAATTTAATAGAGATATGCCATATTTTAGAAGGACGGTTGATTATATTTGTATCGTTGGCGTGTAATATTATATCATTTTCTCACGTAATTTCATGTATTTAGAGTTAAATGAATTGGTTAAAAGACTAATTTAATTAATTTAATTTAAAAAGCTTAAGTTTTTGTTAGAAGTTAACTTTTTATTTATTCAGTTAGGGAAGTACATTTATTTATTCTTCAAAAATCACTACTTTAAGCATAAAGGACTAATTTTCCATTAATTTAAAATATTTAATTTAGCAAGTGCAGCATACAAGGTGTAAAATCGCTTCACGCACGATACAGTTTTATGTGCATTTTATTTCAAACCCTAATACTATCTCCCCTAATTATTTTACAGTAAAAATATTCGGGAGTGTTATAAAGAAAAGAAATATATATGAATCGAATGATACCTTTGGTTACTGCAAAAATAGCTAAGCCTTGGAAACATTGGAACGATCAGAAGTCAATTATACCTTAAAAATATTAGAATGTTGAATGGATTACATTTGTAGAAGAGTAAAGAAAATAGAACTTCCGTTTCTGCAAAACATAGCTATGCTTTGGAAATATTGCAACGATCAGAAATCAATTATACCTTGACAATCCAACTCGAAAATTTTTAACCAATCAAATTACAGAATTTTTCAAATTGGGACCAATGAAATTAGTTTTATAGTGAAAAAACCACTAGTGGTTTTTTCTTAGTAAAAAAATTTATGTCAAATTTAATTAAATTAATATTAACTACACACGCTAAATAAAAATTTGCTCGATGGATTGCCAAGCCGAATTCAACTCGTGGTCTAATTTTTTCTTGCAAAATTTATCGTTTAAGACATTCGTAGCTTTTGCTTTTGGAAAATTACACTCGTCTCCAGCGTCGACTCGTGTAGTTTTCGTTGCGAAAGCTATCTGAAATGACAAATTTTGTCGGAAAAAATTAGACCACTTGTTATATTATTAATGAAAATATTAGAATGATAGAGGAAACATTTGCGCCATAGTCAAGATTATTTTGACAATCCAACTCGAAAATTTTTAACCAATTAAATTACAGAATTTTTCAAATTAGGACAAATGAAATTAGTTTATAGTGAAAAAACCAGTAGTGGTTTTTTCTCAGTGAAAAAATGTATGTCAAAATGAAATGTCAAATTTGCTCGATGGATTGTCAAGCCGAATTCAAATCGTGATCTAATTTTTTTTTGCAAAATTTGTCATTTAAGACATTCGTAGCTTTGCTTTTATAAGATTACAGTCGTCTCCTTCGTCGAATCGTGTAGTTTTAGTTGCAAAAGATACTCATTCTCATTTCTGAAATGACAAATTTTATCGGAAAAAATTAGACCACTTGTTAAATTATATATGAAAAATTGAATTCGTTCGTGTTTTGCAGTATTTTTGGATGTGAGATAGGACAAAATGTAACTCATATCGGAGACAGTGCAAATTATTTAACCTTTGTTATAATAAAACAATCGTATTTGTTGTTAGAACATTGTGAAACCAAGTAACGCAATTTCCTTTTATAAGAACCGTATTAGGACATCTTATCCGGACCTTACGAGGACTGAGGTTGTCTCTTTGGGGCCTTCGTGGGGGCCTCATCGGGCTTTCTTAAGTTATTTAATTGTAAAATTAGCTCAGATTGCCCCTTTTGAAATTCACAACGATCTTAAGTGGTTCCTCTATGTAGTTTAATCCAGAAAAAAACTGTAGCTATCCCGATCGGGTCTTCATGAGGTCTTAATCAAGCTTCCCTAAGTAACTTATCTTTGAAATAAATTGGGGCTGACGTAATCGAGTACTCATAGGAACTTGATCTGGCTTTCCTAATTAGGGCTATCCTCAAATACACCTTATGAGATTTCTAGACTAAGTCGGGTAAATTTCCAATGTCGAGTTGTTTTGAAAATAAAAATCTTTTATGTTTCACTTACATATTATTCTTTGTTTATACCTGTGATACGAACTATATAAACAACTGTATAACAACCAGGGCATTATAAACGAGCGTTATAGTCTATAGCGCCCGCTCGTTGTATCGTATACTTTGCAATCGGGTCCGGCGTTCTATTCATAGTAATTTGTTTGTAATAGTCAATGTTTGCGTACGAGTGTGTTGCAACACAACAAATCACGAGTATTTGCAACGTAGTTTCTGGGCGCGTGATCCGCGAATTCTTTTGTGCCGAATTCTGCAGAAATTTCTTAAATAAAATTAACTTGTTCTTTAGATGACATGAGTGCTATACGGACTTTTTTTGTTTTCATGTTGGTAACAACAAAACATTTGAATTTAAATTGTCATATCTCTGTTTGACTTTTGTAGATTTAGTAAAAGTTGTTACCATCCGACAAACAAAAAAAATCCCTAGCTTTATAAATTACTAGGAGTCTAGCTCCTACGCTTAGTTAGTAGATTTAGTGCTAGAACAGGGTTGGTTCCGACCTCCCCTTGATTGTACTTGTTTTGGAGGACATATACGTCCTCACAATATGTATCAATATGTCAACATGTGTGTTAACCTTTTGTACCGTCTTTATTGTCTTTAGTATATAGTTGTTTTTTACAACTTGTGTTTAATTTCTCTCTACCTCTGACTACGTCCTCCAGTCACGAAAACCCCACGTGACAATCTCCTAAATTAAACAAAATATCGATTTCAGCAAAAACACGTCAATTTATTTTTCGATGGGGACATTTAAATACAGAATTGTCAAAATTTTGCATCTCACACCCTTATCCCCACTCCACCAACTTTTTGACCCCCCCCCCCATTGTGACAGATCATTTTAAAGGGAATGAAAAAGGCGAGGGGTCTCTCACTCCCAGAAATTATGTACAGCTATTGCCGCTTTACGGCAATAACTGTCTTTATTCCCGTATTCTCACTTGTTATTCCCGTATTGCCGTTTTTATTCCTTTATTCTTGTCTGTATTGCTGTATTCCCGTCTCGATTTCCGTATTGCCGTATTTATTTTCGTATTGCCGTATTTATTTCTGTATTGCTGCATTAATTCTCCTATTGCCGTGTTTATTTACGTATTCCATGCATGATTTTAGCAGTGGGTGTATTTGAATGAAAGGTGTTTATTATTGGTTTTTTTGATAATTTTACAAAAGGTCGTAGCTCCACTAAGAAAAATGTAAACAAAATTCCTCACAAATAAAAAATGATCTGTAAAAAAGTAGTTTTTTATTCAATCATAATATATGTACATCACATTTTTAAGTGCTGTTAAAGTAACTGCGAACCGAATACGTGAAACGAAGAACATATATATCAGATAGATCGACTCTAAGAAATACAAAAAAAGACACATTGAGATAAATAACAAAAATTTATTTGAAAAGTGAGAATCCCAATGCACGGCAGTAAATAAAATTCAAAAAGAATTCCAGAACTCCAGTAAAATTTACAGGACTATAAAATATAAATTCCGAATCTACTTTCTGAATGTCGTTTTCCTTGGGCTGTATGAAGTTTTCCAAATCTTCTTTCAAGAATTTTTCTTTATCAATATCCAAAATTCGTCCAATGTACCATCGGGTGTCGTAAAACATTACATAATATTTTTCTAATTTCAGCTTTATCTTTCATTATTTTTCTTGCATGTTTCCTTCCTCTAAGTCTGATTTTTCTGATTCAAAAAATTCTGATTCTGATGAAACTGAAATTACTTCAAGAGATTCGCTTGATTTCGGTGTAAGTGAACAATCGGTCTCGAGCGTATAGAAATGCATCGGTTACAAATAACTCTTTTAAAAATATAAATAATTAAAAACTCGCAAAACTAAAAATACCTGGAAAATCTACATCATAAAACTTTTAACTTGGAATTGCGCAGATCGGCCCAGCAGAACTCTCAAACGAAGCGTAACAAAAATAAGCCTTGTGTTTTAAATAGGTATAAAGTATTTTAAATTCATGGTATAAAAATCTAAAGAAAATAGAATATCAAAGCGGTCTTGGAAAACTCGTAAAGGAGAGCTATGGCGGCATGCAAGGGTTTGTCTATACATCAGATCAATTCGAATATTAAACACTCGATGATGGATGATGAAAGACTAGACTGCAAGGGCTGCAGCCACCGACATGCCCTAGCTATTCCTAGCATTTGTAATTAATTTATTGTAGCACTTTTAAATACTGCCCGCGTTTAAATACAGAAATTATGAGAATCTAGAGATCTTGTTTAACAAATTTCTTGAGCACGTTTATTAGTATTTCAAAAACATGACTGATGAAAAATATGTGTTTGAAATTGGCAGTCAAATATTTCGTTACTGTACATTTTTATGCAAGTTGAAACTGTTACTTCAAACCAAAATTGTTTAGTTACAAGAATTATTAATAAACAAGTAGATGTTTATAGCATTTTGTTGCAAATACTATTTTATACATACGTTTATTGCAGTTTTTATAGTTATGTTCGTAGTGAACTAACCTAAAAATTAAATATTGTCGTTTTAAATTTTCTATAACTTCACAATTTCAGAAAATAATTATTCTTATTCTCTTATCATTCATGTGGTAATCTTAGTACTATTTTATCTATTTTGAATTGATTTTTGTTTACTATTATAACCACTAAAATATAAAATTACAACTGCTAGAAACAGCTACAGCGCATATAGGCGACTTCAACACCTAGATGCTAGTGATAGAAATGGTTTGTCTATTAAGCGCAATTCCAAAGGTTTACACGCTGGGAACTAACAAGAGGGCGCTGCAAGTGGATGGCTTTTCTCGAAATAATTTTTTTAATTTTTGGATTTAAACATTAAAAAATATAAAAAATACTAATGCACACAGTGGAAGCTTCACGGTAAAATAAGAATCACGTAAATCGGCCCAGTAGAACTCTCAAACGAACTGGAACAAAAAACAGCCTTGTGTTTTAAATCGACTGCAGTCCTTACAGTCTAGCCATAGCCATCATTGAGTGTTTAATATTCGTATTGTTCTGATGTATAGACAAACCCTTGCATGCCGCCATAGTTCTCCTATACGAGTTCTACAAGACCGATTTGCTAATTGTTTTTCATAAACTTTGACACGAAAATAATAATAAGAGTTGAAAGATTAATTATTATTTTCGTGAAAGTTATCACATTTGGTCCTCCAAATTTCAAAAAATACTAATTTTAAATACCACATATTGCTGAACTCAAAAAAATATATACTTTTCATTTCTAGCAAGAAAATAAGGGGGTTCCATTTAAAATCATCGGCAGTGATACAGTAGCAAACTAAAAAATTAAAATTGATGTCCATAAAATTCGCAGGAAAGAAAATAAAATTCACGTGGTAATACAGAAAATATGAATTTTATTCCATACTTTATTTACACACTGTATAGTATAAAGAAATCCTTTATTCAATTAGCCTTTTAAGGGTAAGTGTCATATCACGATTCTGAGAAACGGTGAATGATTTTCAATGTTCAAACAAAAAACAATTACTTGCCGTCATTATTTTTCCGCGCACACTACAACATATACTCACTTCTTCAGAAGACCACCTAGATTTTTAAACGCGTTTGAGATAAAACGCGTAATGGAAATCGAGAAGAATGGAGCGTGTTATTCCTATTGCCGAGTTTATTTCTCAGTATTGCCACGTATTCCCCATTTATTGCCGCGTATTTTCTATTTATTGTCGCTTATTCCTGCGTATTCCCGTTTATTTCTGTTTATTGCCTCTTATTCCTTTGTATTCCCGTTTATTTCCCATATTGCCCAATATTGCTCATTATTTCCGACTCATAGCAATTTATTCCCGAGAAACTGTACACCTATAGCAGAGAGTGAGAAGGAAAAAGGAATCTTTGGAGCAAAATAATTGAAATCGGCCCATGGATTGCTGAGATACAGAGATAAGTCTTTTAACAACCCATTTTCAATACGATTTAAATTATTTCACATACAAACGTCTCACACGTTTCACATACCGACTGGTGCCAAATTGTGGCAGTTCAGTCATTTACTTACAGACAACTCAAGTATATTACGAGGGTGGTTCAAATATAAACCGGAATTTTGCTGTAAAAATTTTTATTATTAAGTTACAGAGCTGAAATGTTTTACAGTTTTTCTAGATAGTCTCCGTCACACTCTACACACTTTTGCCATCTCTCCGGAAGCTTTATGATGCCTTTTTCGTAAAAATCTTTCGGCTTGTCACGTAACCATTCGCGCACGAAAGATTCTACCTCCGCATTGCTTTTGAATCGCTGTCCGCCAAGTGCCTCTTTCAATGGACCGAATAAATAATAGTCGCATGGCGACAAATCGGGACTATAAGGAGGGTGTTCCAGTGTTTCCCAACCCAATTCGTGCAATGTTTCCATTGTAAGCCGAGCTGTATGCGGTCTGGCGTTGTCTTGCAGCAATATCGCAGTTCGGATTGGAATCTCGCGTCGTTTCGATCTGTAGGCAGGTTTCACCGTGTGTTTTAGAAGGTTACTATAATACTGCGCGTTCACAGTTCGTTGTTCAGTGAGAAAATCGACCGCAATTACTCCTCTCATGTCCCAAAACACGGTACACAACACCTTTCCCGCTGACAGTGTAACCTTCGCTTTAACTGGCTCGCCTTCCTCTTGCTTCCTCCACTCCATAGACGCGCGTTTACTCTCCGGAGTATAGTAGTGCACCCAAGTCTCGTCTGTGGTGAATATACGCTGCAATAAAATGTCTCCTTCGTCTGCATATCGCTGCAGGAGACGCGTGCAAACTTCCCAGCGTGTGAATTTCTGGTCAAAATTCAAAAGTCTTGGCACCCATCTGGCTGATATTTTGCGGTAACCGAGCCGTTCATGAATTATTTGCTCAATACTGCCTATGCTGATGCCCACTTGTGCAGCCATATCGCGTACAGTAATGCGTCGGTCTCCCAAAATGAGTTTTTCTACAGCGCGGACGTTCTCATCGGTAACGCTTGTTTTGGGGCGCCGCGCATGTGGCAAGTTTGCCACCACTTCTCGGCCATTTCGAAAAGCGGAACACCAATCATACACTTGAGTCTTGGAGAGGCACTCATTCCCGAACTGCTCGAGCAATTTCCGATAAATTTCCGCGGTTTTTACATTATCTTTGACCAAAAAACGAATAATAATGCGTTGCGCAACAGACACTGGTACGTCCTTCTCACTCATGGCTACAACTACACTGACAAGCGAAATTACGCGGTCCCAGCTGTTCTCTACGCTTTGTAACAGACCAATCTAACATCCAGTACAGCCACTTTAACGACACTAACTTCTTCGCGCGTTTATTCAAAAATTCCGGTTTATATTTGAACCACCCTCGTATTTTAAAAACTGATCTTGTTATTGAGATACCATCTTTTAGAGCCCCATCCTTCTGAAAATGTAACTGATCATCATTGACCATCATGTTTCCTCATGTTCCATTCATGTTTCATGTTCATGAAGTTGATTTTTTAATTCTTCAGTTATCAGTTATTAGTGGATCCTTTTTTAAACAAAGTAGGTCAATAATGACATTACCTAGAATTCCCTAGAGATCCCCCAGCTCGAAAGTCCATTGGGAACCTTTGAGAGTTATTGGAGAGACGAATTCGATAACACTACATAACATTCTAAGCTGCTATAAAAGAAGTGTTGGATGAAGAATGGAATAAAATCACAGCCGGAGAAAACCTAAATTAGTTTTAAATATAAAAAAACATTAGAAGTAATTAAACAAAAAGGATATTCTACAAAATCCTGAAATTAAATTTTATACTTTCTTTCAACATTTATTTAGCATAATTTTCTACTCAGACTCAGACTTTTTTGTTATTTATAAGTTTAGTTAGGTTTTGTTTTAGTTTTTTTTAATATATAATAATTAATGTTTTAGTACCTCTAGAGTCATTTGTGAAATAATTTTCAATATTATTATAATTTCATTGATTATAAATTATCTGAATCTCTTGCAAGTGCAACTGATATACAAGAATTTTTTCGAGTTGTTATTGTACCAAAGTAGATTTACTAAATTACAATGGAGAAGATGGTTATATGTTTATGTAATGAGCAAAACGTGTTATTCCAATTATTAACGTTTTTAATAATAAATATTTCACTATTTTCTCAAGTTGCTTTTGATTAAAAATGTTAAATTTCGAATATAAATATGAAATCTTTAGTCAAAAATGTAATTATTCCCGAAAACCATTTCTCACAATTAAAATGTTATTATGGACAATACGATGGGGGCCTCGAATATGGTAAATCGGTGCCTGGATATTATACAATAAATTATTAAATAAACGTTTTAGTATGATCAGCCTTCATACATTGTTTCTGCTAATATGATTAATTGATTAATATGAACAAAAAACGCAAGTTAAATGCTCGGAGACATGTATACTTAAATAAATACTTATCGTACTCTGTCAACTCCTATTAGTATATATTGTATGTAGTTATCAGTTGTGTATGCCTCCAATGACGTTGTCTTCTCATAAGAGTCCATAAGGAATGATGCGTATACCATATGTATGTATGTAAGTAGATGGATTGAGTGAAACCAAATAATTAATAACATCTTAAATAGTAAATATTGTGTTACTTTATTTATTCATTGTAGTTTTAATTGAAAGATACCATTAAATTTCTATAATAGCTTAATTTTTTCACAACGAAATTTTGTTATTCTTGCTTACATATAATGTGGGTTATTTACAAATTAAAGGTTTGTCAGTAAAAACATTCATTCTTAATCTTTGGAAGTGATAATGGTTTATGTAACAGCGTTTTATTAAGACAGTATGCCCCCAAGAATGGCACTTTTTATCGTTAGAAAATAATATAATTATGATAATTATAAATAATAAAAATAATTAAAAAGACGTAGAAAGTTAAATTATTCATATAATAGCATTTTATTGGATACAACAATCGTTGATTCGGCGATGGTCAGTAATAATAAGGTGATACGTACTGCTGAGTTTGTATTGTTCTTCTTAAAATTATGAAGTCATCGTAAAATACTGCGCCTCTCTAGTTTTGACAGTATCACTTTACAAACTGTTGCTAAAACAAACAATTTGTGACAAAGCATTCTCAAATCGTGCTAAAATGTTTATGATTGTTTGGATTTAATCATAAAATGCAGAAGAAAACGTCTAATATAGCCTAATTACGCTTACAATTTTAATAGACATAAATATTAAACTTTATTTCATAACGAACAAAACTTTTCTGACAATGAGGTATTTAAAATGATTTCCTAAATTCATTCCTATACTATAATAAACAAACGAGCAGGACGCGCGAGGGCATTTGCATTGCAAAAGTATTTTGATTATTTTTAAAATACGTTTAAAGTGCCAAGGAAGAAATAAAAAATAATATATAATTTTTTTATAAGTAAATACGTAAATAGGCAGTAAATTGAAATAATTTCAGAGAATTTGTGTATTTATTAGACATCTAATTAGATTTTAATAATGTATACCGATAATGGATATACGAATAAACGGGGTCATTTCATAATAATTAAGAATTTTGCTAATTTTTGAAACAAGCTTTTGGTCGGTCTACATTCCTCAGAAATTTAAACAGGTGTTTTTGAAATGTGATTATAAATTTATGTGTAAAACTATGTTTTAATATTTACATAAATTACCTAAATCATACATAATGCAAGTAACCAATTGTAAAGCTTTTAGTAACAAAATTTTAGTTTCATTTTAATTTGTTGATCTTATGAAAAATCTATTTTTTAATAAATTTGAAAGCCCATGGTCAAGTGTATACAATAGAACAACTTCTTGAAGATGCACATAGGTAGGTTTCGCCTCTACGCTGTGTTGCCGCTAATATGAACAAAAAATGCATGTTAAATGTAGGGAGGTGTATAATGCTGTAACTTAAGTTAAGACGTAT
Organism: Agrypnus murinus; assembly: GCA_929113105.1. NCBI lineage: Eukaryota > Metazoa > Arthropoda > Insecta > Coleoptera > Elateridae > Agrypnus > Agrypnus murinus. The sequence goes on along the minus strand of OV816023.1, from coordinate 44,392,653 downwards.
CTCGTATACAGCGAAGGCGCCGCCTAGAGTATAACACGATGTACTAAAATGTATCTATGACTGGGTGAATAGGTATTTTTCGACTCCGACCTAAAATTTGGGAAACGGCATAATAAATGATTTCCAACATTTTAAACTACATATACACGGGGATTCGTTTTCGCCTCCGTTTTTTCCACTTCGCCTCCAAAATCGGAGGCGATCGCTATGAACAGACATATATTCGGAGGCGTATCAGTGCTTTCTGCATGTATATATATATATATATATATATATATATATATATATATATATATATATATATATATATATATATATATATATATATATATATATATATATATATATCTATAGAGGCCTACCATGCGTCCGGACCAAAAGCGTAGCGCCCAGCGTCCGGCGTATATAAGTGTATATAAATGATGGTATCAGTCAGCGTCTTTTGCAAGCTATAGGTTTATTCAGCGTCTGTTTATTTTATGCAAGCTATAGGTTTATACAGCGTCCATTTATTTTTTCAGTATTGGCCAGCCTGCTTGAATTTTATTGGATTTGGATGAGATTTTGTACAAAGGGGTTTCTAAGGTCGCTGATACCGAATTCGACGTAATAAGATTTACAATATGACGATTATATGTTATCATGTCACCCCCGTACCCCCTTTTAGGGGTTGTAAAGATCTTAGATGACTTACAAATTTGAAATTTGGTGTAATTATAGGATTTAAGATTCTTGTAAAAAAATATTTAAAAAATGTTAATTATGTCAACCTCTGCATCCCGTTCGGGGTTTGTAAGACTTCTAGATGACATAAAAACTTGAAATTTGGTTCAATTATAGGGTTTAGGGTTCTCGTAAAGAATGATATAGAAAAATGTTATTATGTTAACCCTCCGCAACCCCTTTAGGGTTTGTAAAGCTTCTAGATGACACAGAAACTTGAAATTTGGTACAGTTATAGTTTAAAATTATTGTAAAAAATATATAAAAAAATGTTGTTATATCATCCCCCGCACCCTCTTGTATGATTGTAAAACTTGCAGATGACACAGGAACTTGAAATTTGATATAGTTATAGTGTTTAAAATTTTCCTAAAGGGGAAAATCAAAAATATTAAAATGTCAACCCTCCCGCCCCCTTTTGAGTTATAAAACTTCTAGATGACGTACAAACTTGAGACTTTGACATAGTTATAGAGGTTAGAATTCTTGTCAAAAGAAAAATAAACAATGGTAAAATTTCTACCCCCCCCATCCACATTGGGAGTTGTAAAACTTCTATGAGACATACAAACTTGAAATTTGGTATAGTTATAGTGTTTAAAATTTTCCTAAAGTGAAAAATCAAAAATATTAAAATGTCAACCCTCCCACCCCCTTTTGAGTTATAAAACTTCTAGATGACGTACAAACTTGAGACTTTGACATAGTTATAGAGGTTAGAATTCTTGTCAAAAAAATAAACAATGGTAAAATTTCTACCCCCACCCACATTGGGGGTTGTAAAACATCTATATGACATACAAACTTGAGGTATAGTTATGGTGTTTAAAATTTTCCTAAAGGGAAAAATCAAAAATATTAAAATGTCAACCCTCACACCCCCTTTTGAGTTATAAAACTTCTAGATGACGTCCAAACTTGAGATTTTGACATAGTTATAGAGTTTTAAATTTTTGTCAAAAGAAAAATAAACAATGGTAAAATTTCTACCCCCCATCCACATTGGGGGTTGTAAAACTTCTATGAGACATACAAACTTGAAATTTGGTATAGTTATAGTGTTTAAAATTTTCCTAAAGGGAAAAATCAAAAATATTAAAATGTCAACCCTCTCACCCCCTTATGAGTTATAAAACTTCTAGATGACGTACAAACTTGAGATTTTGACATAGTTATAAAGCTTAAAATTCTTGTCAAAAGAAAAATAAACAATGGTAAAATTTCTACCCCCCATCCACATTGGGGGTTGTAAAACTTCTATGAGACATACAAACTTGAAATTTGGTATAGTTATAGTGTTTAAAATTTTCCTAAAGAGAAAAATCAAAAATATTAAAATGTCAACCCTCCCACCCCCTTTTGAGTTATAAAACTTCTAGATGACGTACAAACTTGAGATTTTGACATAGTTATAAAGCTTAAAATTCTTGTCAAAAGAAAAATAAACAATGGTAAAATTTCTACCCCCCATCTACATTGGTGGTTGTAAAACTTCTATGAGACATACAAACTTGAAATTTGGTATAGTTATGGTGTTTAAAATTTTCCTAAAGGGAAAAATCAAAAATATTAAAATGTCAACCCTCACACCCCCTTTTGAGTTATAAAACTTCTAGATGACGTCCAAACTTGAGATTTTGACATAGTTATAGAGTTTTAAATTTTTGTCAAAAGAAAAATAAACAATGGTAAAATTTCTACCCCCCCATCCACATTGGTGGTTGTAAAACTTCTATGAGACATACAAACTTGAAATTTGGTATAGTTATAGTGTTTAAAATTTTCCTAAAGGGAAAAATCAAAAATATTAAAATGTCAACCCTCTCACCCCCTTATGAGTTATAAAACTTCTAGATGACGTACAAACTTGAGATTTTGACATAGTTATAAAGCTTAAAATTCTTGTCAAAAGAAAAATAAACAATGGTAAAATTTCTACCCCCCATCCACATTGGTGGTTGTAAAACTTCTATGAGACATACAAACTTGAAATTTGGTATAGTTATAGTGTTTAAAATTTTCCTAAAGGGAAAAATCAAAAATATTAAAATGTCAACCCACCCACCCCCTTTTGAGTTATAAAACTTCTAGATGACGTACAAACTTGAGATTTTGACATAGTTATAAAGCTTAAAATTCTTGTCAAAAGAAAAATAAACAATGGTAAAATTTCTACCCCCCATCCACATTGGGGGTTGTAAAACTTCTATGAGACATACAAACTTGAAATTTGGTATAGTTATAGTGTTTAAAATTTTCCTAAAGGGAAAAATCAAAAATATTAAAATGTCAACCCTCTCACCCCCTTTTGAGTTATAAAACTTCCAGATGACGTACAAACTTGAGATTTTGACATAGTTATAAAGCTTAAAATTCTTGTCAAAAGAAAAATAAACAATGGTAAAATTTCTACCCCCCATCCACATTGGGGGTTGTAAAACTTCTATGAGACATACAAACTTGAAATTTGGTATAGTTATAGTGTTTAAAATTTTCCTAAAGGGAAAAATCAAAAATATTAAAATGTCAACCCACCCACCCCCTTTTGAGTTATAAAACTTCTAGATGACGTACAAACTTGAGATTTTGACATAGTTATAGAGTTTTAAATTCTTGTCAAAAGAAAAATAAACAATGGTAAAATTTCTACCCCCCATCCACATTGGTGGTTGTAAAACTTCTATGAGACATACAAACTTGAAATTTGGTATAGTTATAGTGTTTAAAATTTTCCTAAAGGGAAAAATCAAAAATATTAAAATGTCAACCCTCTCACCCCCTTTTGAGTTATAAAACTTCCAGATGACGTACAAACTTGAGATTTTGACATAGTTATAAAGCTTAAAATTCTTGTCAAAAGAAAAATAAACAATGGTAAAATTTCTACCCCCCATCCACATTGGGGGTTGTAAAACTTCTATGAGACATACAAACTTGAAATTTGGTATAGTTATAGTGTTTAAAATTTTCCTAAAGGGAAAAATCAAAAATATTAAAATGTCAACCCTCCCACCCCCTTTTGAGTTATAAAACTTCTAGATGACGTACAAACTTGAGATTTTGACATAGTTATAAAGCTTAAAATTCTTGTCAAAAGAAAAATAAACAATGGTAAAATTTCTACCCCCCCGTCCACATTGGGGGTTGTAAAACTTCTATGAGACATACAAACTTGAAATTTGGTATAGTTATGGTGTTTAAAATTTTCCTAAAGTGAAAAATCCAAAACATTAAAATGTCAACCCTCAACCCCCTTTTGAGGTATAAAACTTCTAGATGACGTACAAACTTGAGACTTTGACATAGTTATAGAGGTTAGAATTCTTGTCAAAAGAAAAAAAAACAATGGTAAAATTTCTACCCCCCATCCACATTGGGGGTTGTAAAACTTCTATGAGACATACAAACTTGAAATTTGGTATAGTTATAGTATTTAAAATTTTCCTAAAGTGAAAAATCAAAAATATTAAAATGTCAACCCTCCCACCCCCTTTTGAGTTATAAAACTTGTAGATGACGTACAAACTTGAGACTTTGACATAGTTATAGAGGTTAGAATTCTTGTCAAAAAAATAAATGGTAAAATTTCTACCCCCACCCACATTGGGGGTTGTAAAACATCTATATGACATACAAACTTGAAATTTGGTATAGTTATGGTGTTTAAAATTTTCCTAAAGGGAAAAATCAAAAATTTAAAATGTCAACCCTCCCACCCCCTTTTGAGTTATAAAACTTCTAGATGACGTACAAACTTGAGATTTTGACATAGTTATAGAGTTTAAAATTCTTGTCAAAACAAAAATAAACAATGGTAAAATTTCTACTCCCCATCCACATTGGGGGTTGTAGAACTTCTATATGACATACAAACTTGAAATTTGGTATAGTTATAATTTTTTAAAATTTTTCTAAAGGGAAAAATCAAAAATATTAAAATGTCAACCCACCCACCCCCTTTTGAGTTATAAAACTTCTAGATGACGTACAAACTTGAGATTTTGACATAGTTATAGAGTTTAGAATTCTTGTCAAAAGAAAAATAAACAATGGTAAAATTTCTACCCCCCATCCACATTGGGGGTTGTAAAACTTCTATGAGACATACAAACTTAAAATTTGGTATTGTTATAGTGTTTAAAATTTTCCTAAAGGGAAAAATCAAAAATATTAAAATGTCAACCCTCCCACCCCCTTTTGAGTTATAAAACTTCTAGATGACGCACAAACTTGAGACTTTGACATAGTTATAGAGGTTAGAATTCTTGTCAAAAGAAAAATAAACAATGGTAAAATTTCTACCCCCCATCCACATTGGGGGTTGTAAAACTTCTATGAGACATACAAACTTAAAATTTGGTATTGTTATAGTGTTTAAAATTTTCCTAAAGGGAAAAATCAAAAATATTAAAATGTCAACCCTCCCACCCCCTTTTGAGTTATAAAACTTCTAGATGACGTACAAACTTGAGATTTTGACATAGTTATAGAGTTTAGAATTCTTGTCAAAAGAAAAATAAACAATGGTAAAATTTCTACCCCTCATCCACATTGGTGGTTGTAAAACTTCTATAAGACATACAAACTTAAAATTTGGTATTGTTATAGTGTTTAAAATTTTCCTAAAGGGAAAAATCAAAAATATTAAAATGTCAACCCTCCCACCCCCTTTTGAGTTATAAAACTTCTAGATGACGTACAAACTTGAGACTTTGACATAGTTATAAAGGTTAGAATTCTTGTCAAAAGAAAAATAAACAATGGTAAAATTTCTACCCCCCATCCACATTGGGGGTTGTAAAACTTCTATGAGACATACAAACTTGAAATTTGGTATAGTTATAGTGTTTAAAATTTTCCTAAAGTGACAAATCAAAAATATTAAAATGTCAACCCTCCCACCCCCTTTTGAGTTATAAAACTTCTAGATGACGTACAAACTTGAGATTTTGACATAGTTATAAAGCTTAAAATTCTTGTCAAAAGAAAAATAAACAATGGTAAAATTTCTACCCCCACCCACATTGGGGGTTGTAAAACATCTATATGACATACAAACTTGAAATTTGGTATAGTTGTGGTGTTTAAAATTTTCTTAAAGGGAAAAATCAAAAATATTAATATGTCAACCCTCCCACCCCCTTTTGAGTTATAAAACTTCTAGATGACGTACAAACTTGAGATTTTGACATAGTTATAGAGTTTAAAATTCTTGTCAAAACAAAAATAAACAATGGTAAAATTTCTACTCCCCATCCACATTGGGGGTTGTAGAACTTCTATATGACATACAAACTTGAAATTTGGTATAGTTATAATTTTTTAAAATTTTTCTAAAGGGAAAAATCAAAAATATTAAAATGTCAACCCACCCACCCCCTTTTGAGTTATAAAACTTCTAGATGACGTACAAACTTGAGATTTTGACATAGTTATAGAGTTTAGAATTCTTGTCAAAAGAAAAATAAACAATGGTAAAATTTCCAACCCCCACCCACATTGGGGGTTGTAAAACTTCTATATGACATACAAACTTAAAATTTGATATAGTTATAGGGTTTAGAATTGTCGCAAAGATGAAAACAAGAAAATGTTAAAATGTCAGACCCCGGCCACTTTGGGGGTTGTAAATCTTCTAGATGACATACAAACTTGAAATTTTATATAGTTATAGTAGGCCAGTAACCGGGTAATTTATTTCTGCAATCTTCTACAGAATTGATTTTCTTGTTGGAAAATGTTCGGAGGTGTTCCCTGAATGTAACGGTTGGAATGAAGTTGTCGGGACGGGGGCGGTTGAGCGCTTGTCGCCATCTTGGAAAACACGTTTTATCAAATATCTCGTGAACCGTGCATCGTACGACAAAAATAGTATAGATCGTTTTTTTGAAATTCTGTTTAATGCTTTATATAAATGGAAGTATATCTGATTAACGTCCAAGTGTACGCAAAAAACGTGTGTGTCTTTTTCTTAAATAATATAATAATGTAATAACTTTGGTTTTAAATTAATACTCTAGGAATGTTAAAACTTGCTTACTTTCTCCTAAATTCCAATATCATAAATTTTATACTTTAATATACACAACTGAAACTAATTTCTTATGAAACATAGGGTTGTAGTGACCTGTAATGTCAGTGATCCGTGGCTTAGCTGAACTCTACTAATACCTATTAAGGGAAAACTAAGTCTTTACATTTTTTCGTTCTTGGTTAATTTACTATCTCGATACAGGAGAGGATACTAGCCAAAAAATAAAAAGTTACTTGCGAGATTCTTTGGTATCAAGTATTTGAAAAAACATAAATGTCTATGTTATAATTTTAACTATTTTGGAGTACTGTTTTATTATTATTAGGCAATGGGTAATTAACGAAGATATAAAAATATTCTATTTAAATTATTTATTTTAAAAAAATGCTTAATGCGATTAAACTTATATTAGGCATCTATTAATTAATTAAAGAAAAAGGAAATACATTTTTAGGTGTATTTATTTAATCAAGAACATAGACAACTGCTGCGCGAGGAGGTCCGAAACGTAAGAGGGGCTTATCGAGGAGTAGAGACGTCGATACAATTTAAATTGTGTTTGGTATTAAATTTTATTCTTTTACGGAATTATTGTAATCTCTAAAAATATAAAAGTGGCGCCGTTAGAAGCGAAAGATCGCGGTCTACAATTTTATAAGAACGACTTTTTTCGATTAAAGGCTTCGTTTCTGAAATATGAGTTGATAAACGCGAAAGTACCCTAAAATTAGTTAATTTTTGAAGCTTCGTAAACGAAGTTACAAGCATTTAAAGTTTATATTTCCCGTAAGACTCGATGCTTTGCAAAGATTTGTTTAATTTTTTTAGAAAAACGACTATAAACTTCGTCGTAATTCGTAAAAGAACTATCCAATTTTTTTAACTTAAACCTTTGTAATAACTAACACGAATCGTGAAATAGCAATGTAATAATCACTGTTATAAAAAATACTTGACTTTTTATAATAAAAAGTGGTCAGACATAAATAAAATAAAATATTATATGCCTTTTATTCTACAACGGTAGTTTAGAATCAAATTACACATGTGGATATCCGTTGCATTTTGTTACTATAAACAAGCCTTGAGGAACAAAAACAACTAATTGTAATAAAGTTCGCATTTTGACTATATAGAATTCTTAGAACGTGTTTATTTTAAGATATTTAATTTTTAAATGACCCGAATGAGTGTTGCACAAATAAATTATTTTTTACAAGTACTTTATATGAACTGCAGCTGTAATAAGGTTTATCAAATTAATATTTGCAAAAGAGAACCTATATGGAATATCCCTAAAAAAACGAATGTTAAAAGAAACACGTTTAAAATTTTTTAAACATAACTGACCTTGAATTTGTCAAAAATAGTTTACTTTCATTAAAGATAGGAAATATATATTTGTCTTCTTGAAAATGTTTTGCGTAAATTTTGTAAATATTGTTACTACAAAACATATGGCAACTATCCAATTAGGCATTGTAATCACCAGGCTCTGCTTAGTATTGATAATGAAACTTCACTCCTATCAAGAAAAAGTCTTTCTAGTCTTGTATTCTTATTTTACAAAACATTACTAATGGTCGTATTGTTATACAGTTATATTGTATTATGTTTATTGTTTTGTTGACGAGTGTAAACAAAGGTATTTTGTACTGCTGCACCAATAAATTATTCTTATTCTTATTCTTACAGTGTTCTGGTCTTCTTAGTCAAATTTACTTTTATGTACCTAGATCTACTAACCGATCAACAATGGTCTTTTATTATAGAATCCCAAACACTTTTCACCATTGTTTATTGTTTCCAGCCTTACTTTGTGGAACTCCATAATCATGAAATAAATAAAGATTATTAAAAGTTTCACAGTTTTATTAAAATACAACCTGACAATATTGTTTCGACAGCTATGCTGTCATTATCAAAGGTAATATAATTATAAACAAACACGTCGCTAAGGTAGATACAAAAACAGGTAACTAGATAAAATAATAATAATAATCAGAATTAAATATCTAATACTTCCAGTAACGGAGAATTACTGAGCTCAAGTTGTTCATTCATTAAAGGTACCCTGAGTTTGTGTTTGTATACCTATCTCAAAGGCTTCTAAAATGTCTAATTTGCGTTTGTTATTACAAAAATGTAGGAATTTAATATTATTTTGAGGAGTCATTGTGTGATTTTGTTCTAAAAGGTGTTTGGCGTAATTCGATTTTTCAGGATGTTTATTTTTGTAATGACGTACGTGTTCTTTATATCTTATGTCAAAATTTCGAAGTGTTTGCCCCAATATATACCGAACTACAAAAAGAACAATTTAAACGGTAAATGCCCGATTTCATGATATCATGTGTTCTGTCTTTAGCATTAAATAAAAATGAAAAAGTGTTAGTGTTGATTTTAAATGTTATTTTATAATTGTTGGTTTTTCTTAGTATATGTGCAATTTTTTCTGATATTTTGCCAAAATATGGTATAGATATGTAATTTGTGTCTTCTGTTTGATTGTCAATGGGATATATTCTTTTGATAGCTAACCTATAATCTTTTTGTTTAATTAAAGTGTCAATCATGTTCGGATTGTAATGATTTGCATGTGCTAGTTGTTTAATGGTTGATATCTCTTTGCTAAAATCTGATTTTGTTAGTGGAATAGTTAAAGCTCTGTGTACTAATGATCTGTAGGCTGCTATTTTATGTGTATTATGGTGACAAGATTCATTTGGTATTGTTATGTCTGTGTTGGTTTTCTGTATATGGAAAATTCAAATAGATTGTCTGCGTTAATCTTGATATTTAAGTTTAGAAAGTTTATAGCCCTGTTTTGTTCTGTTTCTAGTGTAAATTTTATATTAGGGTGGATACTGTTAATAAGAATTAAAAATTCATTGATAACCTCAAAAGAACTGTCAAAACAAGCTAAAATGTCATCAACATAACGAAACCAGAAGATAATGTGTTTAGAGGGGTTTCATTCAAATATTCGATCTTCAAACTTGTCCATAAATATGTTAGCTAATAGAGGACTTAGAGAATTACCCATAGGTAAACCATCCTTTTGTAAATAAATTATGTTATTAAAAGTGAAATAATTTTGACTTATACAAAGGTCAAATAATTGAATTAACTCTAACCTTTTAACTAATTCTATATTACTATTGATCAAGAAACTATCTAATAAAGGAATACATTCTTGTGGGGGTATTCTGGAGAACATGTTGCAAATATCAAAACTGACAAGTTTTGAATGTGGTGGAAGATGTATGTTTTGCTGCTTATCTACTAATTCTAATGAATTTCTAACAGAGTATTTCGATTTGTAACCTATCGTGTTAATAATCTGGTTCAGTTTTTTGGATAAAATGTGATTAGGTGCATTGATGTATGATACAACTGGTCTTATTGGCATATTCTGTTTATGTGTTTTGACTAGTCCATATAGTTTAGGTATTTGTGGGTTTTTATTAATGATTTGTTGCTTTTCTAATTCTGAAAAGCAGATATTGCAGTTTTCTAAACCTTGTTTTATTTCTTTTTGGAATTTTGTGGTTGGGTTTTTGTTTAAAGTTTCTAAATTTTCTTTATTAATAAATTCATTAACTTTTTGTATGTAAATATCTTTTGAAAGAATTACCAAAGTGTTACCCTTATCTGCTTTAACAGAAATTAGATTGTTCTCTGTGATTTTCTGTTTTATAGATTGAAGAAGTGATATGTTAGATGTGTTGTACCTACATTTTGTCCTGTTTTAAAGACATCTCTTTTAACAAATTCGAAATTTGGAATTTTGCATTGTTATTATGATCTTTCTTAAGTATAGTTTCGCATTCAACGGCCAAAATTTCTTTAATTTTGTTGGTAAATTTTGGAAAAGGACAAAATTTGAAACCTTTGTTAAGAAATTGTGTTTCTCTGTCATTGAATGTTATATTCGACAAGTTTATGAAACGAGGATAAAAGTTTGCAGTGTTTTGACAATTAAGGTTATTTTGTAGTATACGTTTTTGTTGTACAAGTCGATGAAGTTTATTTTTCTGTGTGGTGTATTTTTTGAATTTAATGTGACTGACGGTTTCTCTAATGTCAAAATCTAAGATGTCAAATTGGATATTGTGTAATTTATGAGTAAGTTCTGTATGGAGTGAGTACCTTTATATAAACGTGCATATTGTCTCTTATACTAAACCATTTCTTCGATTCTTCTTTGAGCCATCTTCTTTTGGCATTCCTAATCACTTTTTTGGTAATCGAATTCTTGGTTCTGGTACTGATGTTTACGTTGTTAGGACTAACCTGACGTTTCAGACATTCTTGGTTAAACCAAACATTCTGACTTGCGATGTATTTTGGCAAAATATCAGAAAAAATTGCACATATACTAAGAAAAACCAACAATTATAAAATAACATTTAAAACCAACACTAACACTTTTTCATTTTTATTTAATGCTAAAGACAGAACACATGATATCATGAAATCGGGCATTTACCGTTTAAATTGTTCTTTTTGTAGTTCGGTATATATTGGACAAACACTTCGAAATTTTGACATAAGATATAAAGAACACGTACGTCATTACAAAAATAAACACCCTGAAAAATCGAATTACGCCAAACACCTTTTAGAACAAAATCATATAATGACTCCTCAAAATAATATTAAATTCCTACATTTTTGTAATAACAAACGCAAATTAGACATTTTAGAAGCCTTTGAGATATACAAACACAAACTCCTTTAATGAATGAACAACTTGAGCTCAGTAATTCTCCGTTACTGGAAGTATTAGATATTTAATTCTGATTATTATTATTATTTTATCTAGTTACCCATTTTTGTATCTACCTTAGCGACGTGTTTGTTTATAATTATATTACCTTTGATAATGACAGCATAGCTGTCGAAACAATATTGTAAGGTTGTATTTTAATAAAACTTAATTTTAATAAAAAAAATTATACAATTGTTTACCTAGTAACAGATTTGACATATTTATAGATGTTTTCACATCGAGAGGTACTAGATCTAAGATAATTAGTATTTATGAGCAACCACATAACAGTGCAATTTAATGTATTATTATTAACCTAACTATCTCACTTTGGCATATTGTTCACACACTAGTACTATGTTATTATATTATTTATTTGTGATATTATTTTATGGAACATCTACTTTTTCATGTTATTAGTATAATGTTATTGTTAGCTTATGTTTCCACCATAGGCATTTTGTCTGTTGGGAAAGATAAATATTACTATTACTATTACACAAATCTAAAGATTTAAAAAAATAATTACGTGTACAACGAAAATTACAATAAACAATCTTACGAACACTCACAGACCAGGAGCAGATTTGTAACACACCCAACCCGTCTATAGAAGGGTTACCTGTCCTGAAGTTTCATTTTTATAACAATATAGCAAATTCTTTGAGTAATTTTAAGGTCCAAATGTACCCAGAAAAGATTTAACGGTACATTAAAAAATCTAAACAAAACCACAGTGGATTTACTTATATGTATTGTGAATAACTATTCCAAATTTAACAATAAGTCAGTACAAAGAAGCCATTTAGACACTCAAATACGGTGAATAAATCTTAACCGCATGATCAATAATCGTCGTTTTTTCATAAATAATCTAATAATGTGATAACTGTGGTTTTAAATGAATAGTCTTGGAATGTTAAAACTTGCTTACCTAACTTGTTTTGAAAAACGATGTTTATTAATTAAATTATTTGACATTTTTTATGTGAAAAATAAATTTTAGAAAAACTGTACATTCAAAGTTAACCAAAAAATACAGCTTAAGTCTCATAGTATTTGAAATTTTTTTTTCCAAACTTTTAGGAAAGTTGTATGTCTAATGTAACTTGAACGAACAGTTTCTCTAAAATTAATTTTTCACGTAAAAAATGTGACATAATTTAATTAACAAACATCGTTTTCCAAAACAAATAGAGTAAGCAAGTTTTAACATTCCTGGAGTATTAATTACATTATTATATTATTTAAGAAAAAGACACACACATTTTTTGCGTACACTTGAACGTTAATCAGACATACTTCCATTTATATAAAGCATTAAACAGAACGTTTACTGTCTCCAGCCTTATTTTGTGGAACTCCATAATCATGAAATATAATATAAATACAAAGATTAGTTAAAGTTTTTTAAGAGTAACACTTTGGTAATCCTTTCGAAAGATGTTTACACACAAAAGGTTAATGATTTTATTAATAAAGAAAATTTAGATGTTTTAAACAAAGATCCTACCACAAAATTCCAAAAAGAAATAAAACAAGCTTTAGCAAACTGCAATATCTGCTTTAACGAATTAGAAAAACAACAAATCATACATAAAAACCCACAAGTACCAAAACTATATGGACTGATTAAGACACATAAACACAACATGCCTATACGACCAGTAGTATCATATATCAACGCACCTAATCACACCTTGTCCAAGAAACTCAACCATATTATTAACATCATAGGATACAAATCGAAATACTCTGTCAAAAATTCATTAGAATTAGTAGAAAAACTACAGAACATACATCTTCCAGCACATTCAAAACTTGTAAGCTTTGACATTTGTAACATGTTTTCAAAGATTCCACCACAAGACTGTATTCCTTTGTTAGATAATTTCCTAGTTAATATAATGTAGAATTAGTAAAAATCGAATTATGCCAAACACATTTTGGAACAGAACCACCCAATGACACCTCAAAACAACATTAAATTCTTACGTTTTTGCAACAACAAACACAAATTAGACATTTTAGAAGCTTTTGAAATATACAGACATAAACGCACAGTACCTTTAATGAATGAACAAACTGAGCTTAGTAATTCTCCTTTATTAGAAGTGTTAGATATTTAATTTTTGTTATATATTGTATCTAGTTACCTATTTTCTGTATGTATTTATCCTTGGCAACGTGTTTGTTTATCAATCTTATCTACCTTTGATAATGACACATAGTGTCGAAACAATATTGTCAGGTTAAGATATTAATAAAACTTGTGAAACTTTAACTAATCTTTGTATTTATATTATATTTCATCATTAAACAGAAATTCAAAGAAATGATCTATACTATTTTTGTCGTACGATGCACGGTTCACGAGATATTTGATATTGATATTGATGATATTGATGTTTTCCAAGAATGCGGCTAGCGCTAAACCGCCCCCGTCCCGACAACTTCATTCCCAACCGTTACATTCATGGAACACCTCCGAACACTTTCCAACAAGAAAATCAACTCTGTAGAAGATTGCAGAAATAAATTACCCGGTTACTGGCCTACTATAACTATATAAAATTTCAAGTTTGTACGTCATCTAGAAGATTTACAACCCCCAAGGTGGCCGGGGTCTGACATTTTAACATTTTCTTGTTTTCATCTTTGCGAGAATTCTAAACCCTATAACTATACCAAATTTCAAGTTTGTATGTCATATAGAAGTTTTACAACCCTCAATGTGGGTGGGGGTTGGAAATTTTACCATTTAATATTTTTGATTTTTCTCTTTAGGAAAATTTTAAATACTATAACTATACCAAATTTCAAGTTTGTATGTCATATAGAAGTTTTACAGCCCCCTATATGGGTGGGGGTTGGAAATTTTACCATTGTTTATTTTTCTTTTGACAAGAATTCGAAACTCTCATGTCAAAAATCTCAAGTTTGTACGTCACCTAAAAGTTTTATAACTCAAAAGGGGTGGGAAGGTTAATATTTTAATATTTTTGATTTTTCTCTTTAGGAAAATTTTAAATAGTATAACTATACCAAATTTCAAGTTTGTATATCATATAGAAGTTTACAATCCCATAAGAGGGTGCGGGGGATGATATAACAACATTTTTTTATATATTTTTTTACAATAATCTTAAACTATAACTGTACCAAATTTCAAGTGTCTGTGTCATCTAGAAGCTTTACAAACCCTAAAGGGGTTGCGGAGGGTTAACATAATAATATTTTTCTATACTATTCTTAACGATAACCCTAAACCCTATAACTAAACCAAATTTCAAGTTTTTATTTTATCTAGAAGTCTTACAACCGCCGAACGGGATGCAGAGGTTGACATAATAAGATTTTTTAAATATTCTTCATTACAAGAATCTTAAATTCTATAATTACACCAAATTTCGAGTTTCTAAGTTATCTAAAAAAGATTTACAACCCTTAAAAGGGGGTACGGGGGTTGACATAACATTGTTTAATTTTTTCTTTACAAGAATCCTAATTCCTATAACTGTGCCATATCTCAAGTATAATCGTCATATTGTAAATCTTACCGTCGAATTCGATATCAGCGACCTTAGAAACCCCTTTGTACAAAATCTTATACAAATCCAATAAAATTTCTAATTTTACGACATTTTTATGTTTATGGTACCTTAAAACTTATTTAAAACATTTTAATAAAATTCAGACACCAATGAATGGAAGTAAAAGATTTATTAAGTAGCTGTAATAAAACATAATTATTTTTGTCACTTTTAATGACGCAATACTTACTGAGAAATACACATAGTACTTTGACAATGCAGAGAGCTATATCATATCCGAGTTTTATGATGTTTTTATGCATATAGTATTTTAAATCTGAAAGTCTTTTAAATAAAATTCATATACATACAGAAACGAAACTAAAAGTATTTATTACATAGCGTTAATAAAATAGAATTATTTTTGCCAATTTAAATGACGCAATCTTTACTCAGAAATGCAGAGAGTAACTCGACACCGCAGACAGGCAAAGGAATTCAAGCAGGCTGGCCAATACTGAAAAAATAAATGGACGCTGTATAAACCTATAGCTTGCAAAAGACTCTGACTGATACCATCATTTATATACACTTATATACGCAGGACGCTGGGCGCTACGCTTTTGGTCCGGACGCATGGTAGGCCTTTATAGATATATATATATATATATATATATATATATATATATATATATATATATATATATTGCTGTGGATGGTAGTTTCAAAATTTTGGAAAATTTTGAAAATTTTGTGAAAATCTAAAATCTTTGCTAAATACTAACACTTTTGAAATATTTTTATCAACTTTTCCAGTTAAAAATAATTTTAAGTTATTTAATGATGTGTCATTGATTATACAATCAATGTGTATACTTTTTAATAAGGTTAAATAATACATGTTTTTTTATTTATTATCAAATAGCTTACTCACCGATTACTTAAGTGTACGTAACATCCAGTTGTTCGCAAGTTTTTGTTATGATGTAATTCAATTATGTAAAATTTCAAATGTGTATATCGACGGGTTATGTGATTCTTTAAGGTTTTTGTTAATGTAAATAGATCGTTATTATTGCGTAAAAGTATTGTGTAATTAATGTGTAATAGATGTGTCACTTTTATAAGAATATTAATCTGCTATTATGTATCATATGAGTGTACAGTTTGTATTAGTTTGTAAGGTGAAGTCAAATTGTGTAATATAATTATGTAAATAGTCTATAGTATATAAGCTTAGAAAATCATAGTTTTAAGGCACTTACTGATAGAAAGCGACGGTGTAAAGTCGTGTAAGTTAAAGATACTTACTGTTAAACGACGAAAGAGTAAAGATATTATAGTAAATCAAGCGACAAAGTAAAGTCGTGGCTGATAATATTGTAAAAATTTATATAGTCTAGAATTAAATAGAGAAGTTAAGTTAGTTGGTGATTTGAATACGGCGAAGGTGTAAAAAGTATAAATTGTAAAAGTGTATATGATTATAAAGAACCACCTTTAAGATAAATTACTTGCTAAAGTTAAGCAAGATAATAAATCTACGTTAAAACCATAAACGGGTGTTTTATTTAATTAAACACAAAAAAAACAACTATAAGTATTCTACGAAAAAGGGAAATTGTACCCGCAGTTAATAAACAAAAGTGAGTTCCAAAATCAAGTGTGTGGATGAAATTATATGGAAAATCCATGCAAAAGGAAGAAAGTCAACCCTGAATTGGAAACCAGCCCTGGGTCAACTTAAAGTGATCTACTCTGCCAATGGTTTGGGAAAGAGGACATCTATACTAAAAAGAAAAAAGAAGTATTATAAAAAGGTAGGAAGTTATTTCCTTTTTGTATTGGCATTTGCTGAAGAAAAGACTATCGTTTGTAAAGTGTAGTAAAGTGATTTGAACAATTTAGTAATAGTTAAAATTAATTAAGATTTCAATTTAAAAGTGATTTTAAATTTCAATTTGTATAATTTTAATACCACAAGAAACCACATTCACCCTGAGATGAGTCTTTATTAAATATAATTCTGTTAATTTAAGTTATTAACTGGCGCCCAACTCTCTTACGTAAACTTGAGTTAGTCAAGAACTAACGTAACACTAATTTATATAACCATTGCATTATTAAATCTATTAAAAGGTATTTTCAAATCATATTAGATATTATAAAGAAGGAAGTTAAAAAGCATTTCCAAAGTTCACAGTCATTTTAAAAAATCACTTTAATTATAAAGTAATTATCTACGATCAAACGGCAATTATTCACAGTTTCAAAATATATAATAAAATTATTTTAAAAATAAATTATTATTTTTATTTATCCAATATCACTGCATTAATATATGGCGACCGCCAACGTGGAGCTTTCGTGGTACATATAATCTTTTGTGGTTTATATAATCTTTTGAAAAATAGTAGGCTTATAGTAGCTTTTAATAGATTCTTTGGATTTTGAGATTATTTAGCTTTTGTAGGTTATTTGCATATAGTAATTTCATTGGATGATTAGGATTATATTAGCTTGTTTAGATTATAATAGCATAATTAAAAGAAATAGAAAAGAATTTTAGTGGTTAATGTATGACGTCAGTTAAAAATATATATTCTGCCGCGGAAAGTAATTTAGTATTAAAAAAGAAGTATACAGATAAAGAATTAGTTGTGTCTGAGAAGCAGAAAGCTTTAACCAGTTCAGTGATGGAGGGGAACGGCGAAGAAGGCAAGCCAGCAGGATCTGAACTATCACAACTTATAGCACTTATGCAGGATATGAATGCTAAATTCGATGATAGATTCGATAAACAATCTGAAGAAAGAAAAAAAGAAAGGGAACAAGACAAAGAAGAACTGAATACAAAATTAGACAAACAATCCAAAGATCAAGAGAAACGTGATAAATAAATGAAAGAAGAAATGAGAATTCAATCAGAAACTTTGAAACAAGAAATTAAAAATGATATAAAGGAAATAAAACAAGAATTAAAAGATGATATTGAGGCGATTACAAAAGAGATTAATAGTAAAGTAGAAGCATTGAAAATAGACAATGAAAAGAAATTTACAGAATTAGAACAAAAACATGAATCCTTTTCACAAGAAATAACAAAAGTAAAAGGAATTCAAGATACTCATTTAATATATTTTAAAAATAAGATAGGCGAAGTTCAAGGAAATTGCATTCAAAGATCCGAATGTATAGAAGCGGATTTAAAACAAATTACTGTTCAGGTGAATGAATTAAAAAGTATCCATACTGAATCAGGTTTAGGACAACCTTCATTCGCACCTATTTTGTTACCATCTTTGAATGAACAAATTAGTAATAATGATGAAGTAAATTCAATAAAATTAGGAAAGATAGATGTAGTAAATAATACCAATAAGGAAATTTTAAAGGAGGAAATAGTGATTGACAAATTAGAATGTAAAAAAAAATCTAAGAAGGAGGCTGTTGTAGTTAAACATATTAATGATAAAGAAGTGAAATTAACAAACAAAAAGAAAGTGAAAAATTTAAAAGAATTAGGAAAGGTAGATTATAGTAAAAAAGGTAAGAAAAAGGTTGTTATGGGTAACCAAATTAGGAGTAAAAGGGTAAATGTAAAATACAAAGAAAAGAAAAATAAACGTAATAAAATCATGATTAGTAATTTTAAAATTATGAAGAAAAATAGGAAGTTTGATAGAGGAAGAGGGAAAAATAGTAGGATTGTAAATAAACTCTGGAAAAGGCAAATATTACCAGTTGATAATATTCATCTAACGAACTATAAAAGCAGAAGAAAGAAATAAAGATCTTTGTAGAATATTATTTTAATTAGAATTTACATAACCATTTGTGACAAGAAACCCAGATATGACGTAAATTAGATTGATTCAGACTTTATATAACCGATTTTGACTTTATGTAACCGATATGACTAACAGGGTTATGGAATTTTATACTCAACTAGAACTTATGTATTATGTTATTAAAAATGAAAGAGGGAAAGTGTATGAATAAATTGGAAATTAAAGTTTAGATGAAAAATGAAATGTTTATGAAAATAGGGGGAAATGAGGATTAGAAAATGTTATTAAAATAAAATTATGACTGAAAGATTAATGAATAATGAGTAGATAAAGGATTAGGAAGTGAATGAAGATTAATTTGATTATGATTAGTATCAATGTATTATTGAAAATAAAAATAAAAGTAGGATTGTGGTTAGATAAAAATGGAAATTATGATTGAAATTTGATATTGATGAGGAAAAGATTAGTAAATTTGTTAAGAGTACATTTATTAATAATGACGTAGGAAATAGAATGAGTAGGACGATACAAAGCAAAAGAATTATGAAATAATTAGATGAATATATGATGGAGATGAGGATTGATAGATATAATTATTGTTGTATAAATTGTAAATAGTTTAGTTAGCAGATTTAGAATAGGGCAAGTTTATTGGGATAAAAGATTAAAATACAAAAAGATTTTTGGTGTTTAAAAATATAAAATTATTTATTTGTATAACTTATATTGTTATTATGGTTGTTTTAACTTATATTGTGTTTAAAAGTAAAATTGCATATTTCAATTTTATTTGAAACAGGAGGGGATAAATGCTGTGGATGGTAGTTTCAAAATTTTGGAAAATTTTGAAAATTTTGTGAAAATCTAAAATCTTTGCTAAATACTAACACTTTTGAAATATTTTTATCAACTTTTCCAGTTAAAAATAATTTTAAGTTATTTAATGATGTGTCATTGATTATACAATCAATGTGTATACTTTTTAATAAGGTTAAATAATACATGTTTTTTTATTTATTATCAAATAGCTTACTCACCGATTACTTAAGTGTACGTAACATCCAGTTGTTCGCAAGTTTTTGTTATGATGTAATTCAATTATGTAAAATTTCAAATGTGTATATCGACGGGTTATGTGATTCTTTAAGGTTTTTGTTAATGTAAATAGATCGTTATTATTGCGTAAAAGTATTGTGTAATTAATGTGTAATAGATGTGTCACTTTTATAAGAATATTAATCTGCTATTATGTATCATATGAGTGTACAGTTTGTATTAGTTTGTAAGGTGAAGTCAAATTGTGTAATATAATTATGTAAATAGTCTATAGTATATAAGCTTAGAAAATCATAGTTTTAAGGCACTTACTGATAGAAAGCGACGGTGTAAAGTCGTGTAAGTTAAAGATACTTACTGTTAAACGACGAAAGAGTAAAGATATTATAGTAAATCAAGCGACAAAGTAAAGTCGTGGCTGATAATATTGTAAAAATTTATATAGTCTAGAATTAAATAGAGAAGTTAAGTTAGTTGGTGATTTGAATACGGCGAAGGTGTAAAAAGTATAAATTGTAAAAGTGTATATGATTATAAAGAACCACCTTTAAGATAAATTACTTGCTAAAGTTAAGCAAGATAATAAATCTACGTTAAAACCATAAACGGGTGTTTTATTTAATTAAACACAAAAAAAACAACTATAAGTATTCTACGAAAAAGGGAAATTGTACCCGCAGTTAATAAACAAAAGTGAGTTCCAAAATCAAGTGTGTGGATGAAATTATATGGAAAATCCATGCAAAAGGAAGAAAGTCAACCCTGAATTGGAAACCAGCCCTGGGTCAACTTAAAGTGATCTAAATTTCAATTTGTATAATTTTAATACCACAAGAAACCACATTCACCCTGAGATGAGTCTTTATTAAATATAATTCTGTTAATTTAAGTTATTAACTGGCGCCCAACTCTCTTACGTAAACTTGAGTTAGTCAAGAACTAACGTAACACTAATTTATATAACCATTGCATTATTAAATCTATTAAAAGGTATTTTCAAATCATATTAGATATTATAAAGAAGGAAGTTAAAAAGCATTTCCAAAGTTCACAGTCATTTTAAAAAATCACTTTAATTATAAAGTAATTATCTACGATCAAACGGCAATTATTCACAGTTTCAAAATATATAATAAAATTATTTTAAAAATAAATTTTTATTTTTAATTAACCAATATCACTGCAATATATATATATATATATATATATATATATATATATATATATATATATATATATATATATATATATATATATATATATATATATTGTTGAATTATTTGATTATACAATCAAACCAACTATTATCATTAGATTAATAATGATGGAAAAAGCATAATTATCAATAAAAACAAAACATTACACAAAGTAAGACTAATACTCTGATATCCCCTGTATATTAGAAATTATGAAATAATAAAAAAAAACAATGTTGGGCGCCAGCTAAGCTTATCTTAGCACGAGACTGATACTCACAGGGTCTTTTAAAATTATCAAGGTTCAAAAATACGCAACTCTGCAACACCTCAAAATTCAGAAATAAATTTTCATCAAATAACAAATGAAACAGTGAAATTCGTATACAGTGCAGTTTTGTTTTACAATATATCTGCCTTGCCTTTACACGAATTTTAATGGAGTAAGTATTATAATAAAATAATTATCTATTGTTACTGTTTATTGCAGATTAATCTATGTTCAAATTTTGATTGCAAATGTTCACAATTTATTTCTTACCGCCACCAAAAGCGCTGAACTGTTGTAATCACGTTCCCCCATGCGATTGCTGTTGGATGCAGGTAGATGATTGACTCCTTTTCCCCGGGTGTCGAGACGCACGCCAAAGATGTTGAACGAGAAGCTAATAATCCAATAGTAAGTGTACTTGGATAAACTGTTTTTATAAAACTGTGTTTTTATTATTTTATAAATAATTCTCTTCTTTTGTTTCAGTTAGGAACAATAATTACTTCTCAGGATTTTTATATTTCTTGATGTAAATAATGCACTACTGATAGAACCAAATTAACATTTATTATACACACGTAAATAAACTTCTTTACAATTTTTTAAATTAAATTTACTAACCAAAAAAAAGGTTTTGGTTTTGTTTATACCTTATCTATAACTTAAATTGTTAATGCTCAAAAATAATCATTCCTTGATTATACGACAAATTACTGCGTAGATTCCTTTTCAAAAAAACCTCAAAAACACTTTCAGATTATGCACAAATTCACTGTTTCCGTTAAAACCACTGTAATCCTCTCACCTATCAAACTTCTTATTATTAATTAACTACTTATACTTATCAATTGTATTCAATTCTTTAAACATAATTAGTACTTGCATTCGTTTTGCAATAATTCAAAAAATACATTTTTAAAAGCATGTCTGCACTCTCTGCTGTGCACCTGCAGACAACTACAGCTCGAAAACAAGTGACTAACAATTTTATTTCTTTCTAGGTAAAGGCACACTTTAAAATTTTGAAGAATTTTAAACACATTTTTCCTTAACAAAAATATCATCAAATCCACTCTTATACGAACTACTTATTAAATTTAGCATTAATTAAAATTAAACAAAATGTCCTGCAGAGCATAGTATTTTCTTTATCAACAAAGTGATAATATTTTAAACAAAAATAAAAGTTTCTTGCTTAAAATAGCTTAGCCTTATTTACCTTTAAATTCGAAACATGTATTTAAATAAAATTTATGCGTGATACGAGGACCGTTCAATAAATAATTGGCACTCAAAATATTTTCTTACTTTATGTAGCTAGAAACGAAATTACTCGCTGCAATTAATTTAAAATAAAGCAATATGATACAGTTTGATTATACAATGTTTATTAATTTTGACTAAATTCTATTTACGACAAAATAATACAACATTTTCCCCTTCAACTTTTTACACTTATTTACAGATTTTAATATGGAAATAAATTGAAAAGTTTACCATTTGATATATGCTAATTAAAAATTTTTAAACTTATTTAATTTGATTATTCCCTTTTTTATATACACCTATTAACTAAACTATTAAATACAAAATAATTAACAAGTTCCCTACTTGACATGTTATAATTATTTATTGTTTCTATTCTTATTTAATTTTTTTTAACTCTACCTAACAAATTCCCTATCTTGAGTACAAAATTTCTTGCTATCAAGGCTTCATCAATAACTAAATTTTTATATTCTTTTAACATGTAAATATCTTGCTTATATTTTTCTTGTGTTTCCATCTTATTACTTATTTTTTTCTCCATATCTTGTAATTCTTCTTTCGTTTCATTTTCATATCGTCCATTTCTACTTATCATGTTTAACCCTCTAGCTTCCCCTTCAGACTCTTGCAATATCCAGCTCAACATTTTTCCTCTTACCCTAATCACTTTCTTTTCGAAATCTAGTTTCATCTCAAACGCTTCTAATACATCCATTCCTTGATCCACTATTCTTGTTTCTGCTTCTACTACCTTGTTTATATTCGTAAATTTTTTATCGTTTGCTTCTATGCCCTGTATTACTTCTCCCTTAACTGTTCCAACTCTCTGTTTTATTTCTTCTTCCATATTGTTTCTCATCTCGCTCTCTTTCTTTTTCATTTCATTATTTCCGTCCTCCTTCATTTCCATCTTCATCATTTCTAATATTTTATTATCTTCTACATCTTCATTAACTTTTTCTGCTTGTTCTAATACTTGATTTACTTCTTTCTTATTCTCTTGAATTTTCGTATTCATTCTTTGTCCCATATCTTCTCTAACTCTTTCAAAATTTCCCTGGGTTTCGCTATTATTTTCTTTAATTTCCATCGTAACTTCCTCCAATTTTTTTATCACCAAATCACTTTTCTCCTCATTTCGTTTTTCATTTTCTTCAATTCTTTTAAAATTTCCTTCAATTCTTTCACAACTTTTTCCACATTGTTTGTAATTTCGTTCAATTCTTTTAAAATTTTCTTTAAATTGTTTGGAATTTCCATCAATTCTTTTAAAATTTTCTTTTAATTGTTTGGAGTTTCCATCAATTCTTTTAAAATTTTCTTTTAATTGTTTGGAGTTTCCATCAATTCTTTTCATCATTTCTTCGAACATTAACATCATTTTATCTTCTATTGATAATTGCTGCTCTGCAATCAGCTTTTCCTCCCCTTCTTTGTCTTCGAGTCCTTCACAATATTTATCGTTTGTAGTTTGTATTGAAACTTGTAAAATCTCTGCTAGATTAATACCTAACTGTCTTATCCATTCTCTGCCTAACAATGGTTTCCTATCCATGTTGATTACGTATAAGTTTAATTGTTTTTGTATTTTCTTGTATATAACATTAACTTTTGCAAAACCTAGTACGTTTTGCAATATGTAACTAACTTAATTGTTGTCTGTTGTAATTTAACATTAGGGAAAAGATTAGAAAATTGTTTACAACCTATTAGCGTTACAGCAGCTCCACTATCGACCTCAAAATTAACTGCAACATCATGAATATGTAAATCAAGTAAAAACTTTTTACGAAATTTAGAATGTTCCTCCGCTTGTATAGTTAAGATTTCTTCAACATTGTTTGTTTGAGCCTTGGCTTTGAAGCATACTTGTTGTACAGGCCCTTTTTTCAAACAAAATCTACAATATAAATTCTTTCTACAACATTTTGATGCAAAATGATTTTTTAAACCACACCTGAAACATTGCTGATTAGTATTGTAATTATTTTGATTCTTAAGCCTAACATTTTCTGTATTGTTAGTTTTGCGGAAATGACTAGTAGAACTTCGGTTTTTGACTTTGGAATTATCAATTTGACATATGTCTGAATTGACATGTTTTAATTGTGCTGTATCTTTAGCTGAAAGTTCAGCACTACTTGCCACTTCCACTGCTTTATTTAATGTTAAATCTTTAATTTCCAGTAACCTACCTTGAATTCTTTCAGATCTCAAACCAAAGACAAACTGATTGCGTAGTGCAGTTTTTAAATAATCCCCAAACTTGCAATTAATTGCTAATTTCTGTAGAACTGTCACATATTCCTGAATAGTCTCGCCATCTTGTTGCTTCCGTCGATGAAATCTAAAATTCTCTGCAATCTCTAGAGGCTCTGGATTGTAGTAACTTTTTATAACATCTGCAAGTTCTTCGTAAGTCTTCTCTTTTGGCATTTCTGGTGATAATTTATCACAAAGTACATCATAAGATTCTGGTCCCATATAATGTAATAAATAAGGAACTTTCATAGAATATGGCACTTGAAATACCTCGAAAGCACTTTCTAGCCTTTGTAACCATCTATCAAACTTCATCTTCGTATTATCAAAATTTTCTATTGTAAAGAATGTATGTATTGTTTGTATTTGTGGATTTTTCCCTGCTGTATTAATTTCCCCATTAAATGATTCATTAACTATATTATTATCATTATCAACATCTTCTGAGTTGCTTGTACCTGGATTTTTCTTTTTTCCCATTTTCCTTTTGGTTCTTTCTTCCTCGTCGCCAACTTTGTAGTGTATGTATTGTACTGTTAGTTTAAACAAATTAATGTAAACCAAGAAATAACTTTATTTTAAGAAGGGAAATTGTAATTGACATAATATTTTTTATTTTATTTATTAAGTAACTAGGTATATGAAAATGTAACTATGTAACTAGATTTTAAATTTCAATTAGGCATGCATTCCAAATATAACACATTTCATTAAGGTTTTCCCCTTCACTGTAAAATTTATTTATCAGATAGTATATTATTTTCATATATTAGTATGACTTCATAATGTCGGGATAACAGTTGGTCGAATCAATGAGAGCGTTCTTCAAAGATGTTTGTCACCCAATAACGTAACTCTGATTTCTTACCTAACCATCTAACAGGGCGGACTCTGCCATTTTTGTTTCAAGACTGTTTCTAGCCTAAGGATGTATAGCCCTGGGGGTTAATTAATTAATTGTGGTTGACCTGTAGAACATATTATGTGAACGTTCCTTCAGGTTTTGGCCTTGATATCCTAGATTGTTATCGAAAAAAAGGATAAAGGGTCAATAACCTGTAGGCATATGTTAATTAGGCGGAATGAAGATATCAAACAATTCTAAGACAGCATCCAAAATAAGACTCTTTTTGATAATGCTATAGTGTTACAACATCTGATTTAATGGGCGACATCTTCATGTATGTTAATATTTAAGCGAGTAGGTAGTTTTGAATTATATCATCCCCAATTACTATAATAGTGACTTTAATAGAAATAGAGTACATCTCCGTGTACAACAGATAATAAATACAATATAATAGAAAATAAGTCAACAGCTTTTATGGATAATTTAGAAAATATCACTTGTTAGAAACCGCCTCAGAGACCTAAATCAGCTTAATTTTTTAACATTTAATCTATAGAATAACTGGAACATCTTTTGTATCAAAATACTTCTATTAAAAAAGAGTACTATGCATTTTCAACATTATACATATTTTATACAGTTACGTATTTCATCGGTGATGTGATCTGCACCTGTAAATCTCTGTGATCTCCATAGAATAGCTGATTGCTATTTACTGGAAAACGAACGCATAGATTAGGTTTATAAAGCTTTACACAGGGCGCAGTTTAACAAACAAAATAATAATTAAGTTGATTCTATAGCAGGTCTTTATATCTAATTTAAATATAAATATAAAATATATTTATATCCTAATAGACATCATACAATATCTTAGGGGGAAAGCGGTTTCAGCTGCATCGTCAATTTTATTTTAAATAACACTTTCCTTGAAATGTAATATACCTGCCTTTAAAAGATTCTGCATTTAATTTACAGTTTAATTTAATGAACGAATTTACAGTTCAAACACAACAAGGTACGAATCAATATTAGATAGCGGCATAGTATATGTTAACATTTAATATTATATATAATTATATATATTTGTCATGATCTATATTTACTTGAAATATTTATTAAGGCGACCATATTGTACAATGGCAAATGATAAACAAAGCAGGAAATAATATAAGTTCCATCTTCTTAATTTATACATTTTATTACTACACTTTATTCAGACATTTTTCTAGATTTCTTAACAGACCCTGTTACATAAGCCTTAATTATCGAATATATTTTCGTATTTTGTATATATATAGTAAATGCTTATAATTCTAAATAACAATGTCGTCTGGGGTAGGATTAAAGATGTCCGAAAATATAAATTATACAAGTTATCGTAATTTTTATTATTATTTAAGGGAATCTTTTATTTTTACTGTACATTTTAAATGTTCGAGGATTAGTACCTGCTATCGGCCTCAGGTAGTCCGCCCCGACCTTTTTTGGGGTATAGTGTTGCATTTTAATCTGATAATTATCTCGATTCCAAGTTTACGTTATACAGTATAGTTGTATTATATTTTTTGTTGTAACAATTGGTTTAAAGTTTAATAATAAGGACCGGTTTTAAATTTAAAAGATGATTAGTGTATATTCCTTCTTGGTAGAGGTGGTTAAGGTGTTTTAATTTAAAGTGATATCTGGTATTACAAAGCCCAAATGGTAAGTTATTTTTCTGTATTAGAACTAGTTTTTCTCTTTTTTAAATAGTTAATTCAGCCAGTGATAGTAATACATATTAGTGTTAGAAACCAGTCCGATCCCTGAACGTGATTCAAGAGCCTGTATTTATTAACGTAATTTTCTTAACATGGAGATCCAAAAGCCCTTTACGAAGGGTAGTAGCTGAGATAGATATATCGGTTAGTCGAGCTTGAAAAACTCGTTGATATCATTGACGATTGTTGGTTTCTTTAAATTCCATGATCTCGTTGGGCAGAAAGCTTCATTAGAATACAATGGTCTTGATCACGTGGTTAGTCAGCTGTGAAATATAAAATTCAAGGGCGGGAAATCCATTATGGCGACTTCAAGAATGATAAATTCAAAATTTTAAACGTTTTATCGAGCTGTCGTCGTTGTAAGGACCTTTTGTAACGGTATGTTTTTATCAGTCCTGAACAAATGTAGTTTTGTCTACATATTTACTAAAAATCTTAAGTCCGGTTCTGCAAATTTACGTTCTTTTTAAAATGTAAACTTGTGTTAGCATTTGGTATAAACAACCCTATAAAAGAAAACTATTTTAAAAAAGGTTGGATTCAAATCTTAGAATTATAAAAATCTCTTTGGTTACTCATATAAGCGTTTAAAAAATAATAACTTGAAGCGTTTGCAGTTTTAGAGAAAAAATCAATACTTGGTTTTGAGTTGCTGTGCTCTGATTCGTTGAGGCCAAAACATTCGACTCGCTGATTAGTGTACACGATTTGTATCCTACGAACTATGATAATGCAACCTTCAGCTTTTAAGAAAAAACAATACTTGTTCTTGAAGTGAGACCCCGCTATTGGTGTACACGATTTGCATCTGGTAATGTATTCCTACGCAGAAAAAGAACCCTGAGTCTTAAGAAAGAGGAGACGCGCTTGAGTCTCACTTGAGTTTCCAGACAGTGTAGACACACTTAAATTTTAGTTTCGACACAGCTAGTTTATAGAAAATGGCCGGTGTCGGATTCCGTGCCTTATAATTGAAAATGTGCAGTTAATATAAAAATATCGTTGTGTAATTCGTTTTCCGGATATTAATTAAGAACTTGCAGCTAATAAAAGTACCGTTATACAGTTAAATATTTTTCCGGATGTTTGTGTTTTTCGGAAGACTTGCTTTTGAGCTGCGTTGAAGACGCGTCTTGAAGTGAGACTCCGAGATGGTACAGTTTTGAATAATTCAGCCGATAAATCTGAATATACAGTACAGTTTATAGATAAAAGTGGTTTGTTATTTTGTGATGGATCATTAAAACAATTATCTCTACCGTTCCAGTTGTAATTAGTGAATTTACGTTATTAAAGATTGAGTGGTTTTTAAAATATTACGGAGTCATTGTTAACAAAAATAACCGTGGCGTATCTGTTTGGGGATTATCGTTTATTTGCGGATGGACTCATAATATAATTAATAAATTCCCGTTCCATAAGTGGATAAAAAATAAATAATGATCGATTTTATCGGAAGTAACTAAACTAGCAAGTGCTTACTGAGTTTAAATTTGTTTAAGATTTTAAAGATATTACCGTTATTTATCAGACGCAAGTTATTATAAATAAAACTATAACAGAGACAGGATTGTTTAAACTGTGTTTTAACAAAGAAAGTTGGATGAACTATATGGAGTGTTTTTAATGTTTTGTTTAAAGAAAATGAACTATCAAAAACAGTTTCTTTGAACCTGCTGTAGTCAAAAGTAATTCATCATCATTAACGTTCAGCAATTATCACCTAATGAGAAGCATTTCCAGGTTCTACCAGTTAATAGTAATGATTTTTGCGATGCAAGTAATTATTGGTTTAAGAGGAATTCGATCTATAGGATCAAGGTATTGTAATTTAAGAATCATCTATTTGTTTTGTGTAATTTTTGAGTAATTTTGTTTGTGTTGATGGTTTATTTGGATAGTTGATTTATCTATTATCAAAAGAGAGCTCTCTAGTAGGATTTAACCTTAGCAAGTTAATTTCAACAAAATTCAAATACATTAACTCCTGTAAAAATAGCATAAATTTAATTCTATAATATTTTTATAAATTTTATGTTTAATAAAAATTCAAATAATTTTATGTTTAATAAGTTTTGGTCTTAATAAATTTCTGAATATTTAATGTTCATTAAATTCTGAATAACTTGAAATTTCAATAGTAGATGACTAATTCAAGTTTAATAAAATCTTGTTTCTTATGTTTTTTGATTATATATGTATATGATCTTTTATTTTTACTATCCAATAAATATGTTTTCAAGTCTATACCAATTGAGCTAAATGAAAGCATATAATTATGAATGTTTTATTCATTCTTATTTTAAAATTAATCAATACAATCAAATTTTTGTCCAAAACCTGGTAAATTGAATTCATTTTCTGATTAGTGAATTCAATATCTTTTCTGGCTTAATTAATGTCACTAAATTTCATAATCAGATGGCGCCTTTTTAGAGTATTGATTTGAGTTCTGAAACCCATACTAGCATGATTAAGGGAGAAGGGCGACTATATAAAAGATAGATCGTCATCCGCGAGAAAGAGAGAGAGAGAGAGAGAGAGAGAGAGAGAGAGAGAGAGAGAGAGAGAGAGAGAGAGAGAGAGAGAGAGAGTACACGAAAAGTAGAAACATAATTTAATTCCTATCTGGCATTATTATTTCTTCTAGAAAAGGTAGAAAGAGTACAGTGTGCGTGAGAGAGAGAAAGGTAGCAGAACTTGTAAGTATTAGTAGTATTAGCGAGAAAGAGAGAGAGATAACAAAGGTACGCAAGACATTAAACGCTAGGGGTAGGGGTTTCAAGATGAGCGCCGAGTAGTAGTCGGGATAAAAGATGGCCGAATCAACCAGAACGTGTTTCATAAATTATACAGTATCATAAAATAGGAATTTAATTAATTTGGGTAAATGAACTTTTATATATTCGTAGGGTACATAGTTGCGTTATGATCTAATGTAGCAGTATTCATACTAACTCGACATCTATTAGCAAATATCCGTAAATTGTTAGGTGATAATACAGATTATTAGCATCGATAACACAGATTTCTTCTTTGCGTCCTCTACATGCGGTTAATACAGATTCCTTCATGACACCTACTGTTGGCAGTTCATATTTTGTCGGCAATACAGATTCCTTCATGGCTTCATCTTTTAGAACTATTTCGTTTCATTGATCGGTTGTGAAAGAGAGAAATGTAGCTAATTAATATATCAACTATATAATCAATCAATCTTTCGACGTAAATATTATATTAGAAATTTTAAAAGGTATACAATTTATATAATGGTAGAGATAGATAGAAAAATGGCGGTTCGTTTATATCGCGCAGGTCCGTGATTTGCGTTTAAAGCTGAATTTAAAATTTTTAATGCTGGATCAGTTATCTTAAATTACTATTATTATATGTAATTAACTTATTAATGACGATAATTATTTTGAGAAGTCGGTGTATCGATAATACAGATTTCTTCATGACGCCATCTCTTAGACGTAAAGTACGTAATCGATAATACAGATTTCTTCATGACGCCCTCTATTGACGATACGCTGGTTGTCGGTAATACAGATTCCCGTAATGGCTATTTCTTGACCCCTTTTTATCCGATCCTGTACGCCACTGTGTGTAGAAAATTGGTTAAAATGATAGCCCCCTATTAAAATTTGTCTTGCACATTGTCCTGTGAATAGTTGGCAATACTGCTGTGTGAGGGAGATAGTCACATACAAAACTAATGGGTTAGAGAGAGATAGCATACCAGTTCAAGGTTATCTCAGAGGTGAGGAAGTGAGGTGCTCGAATCACCCTTTTACCCCTACTAGTTGTCGTTAATAATATCGATCTTCGGTGCTACATCGATGTCTACGGCTGAATAATTCGTGCTGGCTTGTAAAATATTAGCGGGTGTATATAGGGTTGCCAACTGACCTTTTTTCGGAAGGACAGTCCTTCTTTCTAAGACTGTGTCCTTCGTCCTTTCTTGTTATAGGAAAGGACGGGTTTTGTCCTTATTTAAAACAATCAACAAAAATGATCTAATATTTTAATTAAATTTTGACATTTTATGAGCTGTATTAAGTAATTTAGTGCATTATTGTTGTTAAAAGCCATTAAAATGATTGAAGCTACAGATTATAATTTACCGGACGATAAAGAAAATATGGTTAATAGCTCAGAAAAAAACGAAAACATGTGTGTATAATGTATATGTAGTAAACCGGCAAATGTCGTTAATGACCAGCCAATCTTGAAAATTGCATAGAAGCATATTTACTAAATATTTAATAAACTTCAACTAACACATAACCTAAAAAGTAATCTACGGTTTATTAATTATTAACTGAGCGGCGTTAATTATTATTAATGGTCAAGCGCCGCAATTCAAGTTTTACTTTTACAGTCCTGAATCATCTGCTGAAGAGGCAGCGGTAATGGGAACCTCTTAAACTAGTCCCCCACCACACATTATTTTGGAGACCGATAGATTCAGAGTGACTGAGATTTTTCAGACAGTGATATCAGAAATAGCATGGGTAAATGATTTAATATTAATTGTTGATTTATTAATATTAAACAATTAATAAGTAAACGTACTTAATTAGTACATTTAAAACATCATCAAAAAGTAATTAATAATAAAGAAGAAACAAACAAAAAAGGACTATAAATGACATTCATTAAAGAAGCAAAAAGACATGAACAGACAGTATGGCCGACTGGAAGGCTCGCTGAACCTACAATTACAAACTCGAGTTTTATTCTCAGTTCCGGTAATTTTTTTAAATAAAATTACATAAAAACTTTTTAAGTTTATAATATGTATAAAAAGGAATGACTCAAAATTAAATACTAATATGTATGCATAATGATTTAATTTTATTTTTATAGTTCAAACGACTATAAAATTCAAAGATAATTTTATGTAATTATTCTTTTTTATAAATATTATAAAATATATTATAAATATTATGTTTATTTATAAAATACATTAAATATTTTATTTAAAAAAAAATTACCCGAACCTGGAATATACTCGGGGTTTTGTAATCGTAAATCCAGCGCGCCTTCCAGTCGATCATGCTGTCTATTCCTGTCTTTTTCTTATTTAACGAATGTACCTAATTTATTATCCTTTTTCGTTTGTTTCTTTAATAAATTGTTTATTTTATATATAAACATTTTTTATGCATATAATATTTATAAAAAAGGATAATTATATAAAATTATCCCTTAATTTTATAGTGGTTGTTGAAACTATGTATTTTTAAGTTAAATAAAAATAAAATTGAATGATTATGCATACCATATTAGTATTTAACTGTAAGTTATTTGTTTTTATAAGAACATTATAATTATAAAAAAAATGTTTTTGAGATATGTTAAATATTCTATTTAAAAGCAAATACCCAACCCAGGAATAGAACGGGGGTTTTAAAATCGTAAATCCAGTGCTCCTTCCAGTCGCTCATGCTGTCTTTTTATAATTACTAATGACAATACGTTTACTTATTAATTGATTACACAGTGTTTAATGCGTAATGCCGAGTACTGACTTAAATTATTTATATAACTCGTTGTAGCGCAATTCTATATAAAACAAGAATTCGGAAAAACTTTGGTTTCTATATAACTATCCCTTGAATTTATACTTGAGGTACACTCGTGTATACTATGTGGAGAGAACCGTTTAACGAGCATTCAAGAGAGCCCTTTTAACGACATTGGTCGATTTACTACATTAACGTTTCGTTTTGATTTAAATAGCATTGGAAAACTTTTATTATTGTAAATGAATATAATAAATAACGTTTCTGGAAATTCTTGAGTGTCCTTACTTCCAAATTCAAAAGTTGGCAACCCTAGGTGTATATGCTTTACAGTTTTTCATGAGTTGGAATATTCCGGTAGTTTGTAAAGTGATTTCTTCCATCGGGGTTGCTAAACATGAAATGGTAACTAGAATAGGTTGTGTTGATATAAAGATCCATTGGTTATTTAATATGGGTAGCAAAATCTCAAATTCTGCTTGGATGCTTCTAGTGGTGCATGATGGTGGAATGGTCTTTTCTGAAGAGTTTCACAACCGGGCTTTTCGTGCGTCCTGGATACTTCATTTTGTTGACATATGTAGGTATTCTCTTGGATGTTTGTACAAGTACCTAAATCTCTGAGCTGTATGTAATAAAACCTTGTGGCACTTATGATTAAATACTTAAAGGAAGGTTCTATATAGGAATGTAGATGTGAAATGTTATGGGAAATAGGAAGCGAGTAGAGTTTAAAAATATCGTATTTTAATTCATCTACGAGAGGAATTTTTAGAGCAAAAATAAAATTTTTGTCTATGTATACTACATCAAGATGTATGATATCGAAATATCTGTAAATTGTTGCATATGACAAAGAAAGAGGTAACTGTTGTCCATCTTTAAGTAAAACTTGAGACAATTCTTTAAATAAACTTAGAGGAGTAATAACATTAGGATGTAAGATATTTTTATGAGCAAGTGTAATTGAAGTAATTAAATTGTTATAGTAATTATCTAATTCGTTTACAAGCTGATTTAATAAGGTAAATTGCTCGGTTATTTGTTGAATTTTAAATTCTTTAATTGTTGTGGTAGTAAGTTTTGAAAAATTACTAAAAAGTTCTATATTACTGTTAAATTTTTGTTCATTTAGTTTCAGATTTTGAATGGTATTGTTGAAATTAGATATTGTTGTAGAAATTATTCCGATCTGTTGTTTCATGAGCGCATGCGTATTTTTATTATCATCCAGTAATGATTTAATTGATTCGTCATAAAATCTTGCATTGTCGGCATCTGGGATACCAAAAAGATATACCTTCAAAGGCTGCTCTTTTCTCTTATTATTATCATGATTTGTTTGATGTCGTGTTAGATGATTAATGATTTATGATTTATCGGTTAAGCCGTCTATTCTATTTCTTAAAGAATTAATTAAATTGTTACAGTAAAATATAAGGTGATCAGATGTACTAACAGTTCTTGCATGTGAACAAAGACTAGAGGTTTTGAAATAATTTATCTGATTATATCTTTGGTCACTAACCGTTAAGTTAAAATGAATTAGTAAGGTGAATTTGCTATTAGTCATCTTAGCATGTCCTAAATGATTGTAATATAACCCGGTATGGTGATTAAGGTAATTTATTTTGTAAGGATTTCCGATTGCAGAATGAATTAGAAATAGTGGACTAAGAACAGACGTTATTAGGAAAAATAGGTTGAGATTTCTGGTTCTTTGAATCTTCATTTTGGTGATCTGAAACAAAAGGTTTCAGTTTATTTACGTGATATGTAACTAGTTTTTTATTTTTCAGAATTTGAACAGTATGGTTTGGGAATATTCGCGTTATTCTAAAAGGTCCTAAGAGTTTCGGAGATAGTTTTTTATTTAATCCTGAAGTATGAGCTTTATTGATTATGCAAACTAAATCGTCTACTTTATAATCGTGAATACGAACTTTATGGTCATAATACTGTTTAGATTTATTTTTTGATTTGATTAATCCTTCTTTAGCCGCCTTATGAGTGATGTTTAATTTTTGTTTTAAATTTGTAATGTAATCGTCGTAAGAATAACTAAATCTTGGTTCTTGAGTAATGGTGTTTGGTAAATAAGGTTTATTTCCGAATAAAGTTTCGTACGGAGAGAAACCGGTAAATTTATGCACATAAGATCATGTGAATTATATGCAAACATCGCAAAAGGTATGAATTCATCCCAGTTATTTTGTTTATCATTAATGTATCTTTCAAGAGCTCCGTTAGTTTGGGGATGACACGGCGAAGATAGAATGTGCTTTGTTTGGAAGAGTTTCATTAAATCTTTAATTAATTTAGAAGTAAAGTCGGTTCCTTGATCAGAAAGAATAGATTTTGGAATACCAAACATTGTGATAAATTTAGATAGTTCCGTAGCAACAGTTTGAGATTCATGATTCGAAATAGGAATAGCATATGAAAATTTTGTTAGGTCGTCCTGCATGATAAGGATAAACCTATTGTTAATAATAGTTTGCGGTAGTGGTCCTACAATGTCAATGGCTAATCGTTCGAAAGGTTTAGATGAAGTCGATGTAATTTTCATAGGCGCTCTACTAGACTTCAGTTGACATGACGGGCATTCTTTTATGTAATTGCGAATATCTTTTTTCATAGAGTTCCATTTGTAAGTTTCACGTATTCGTTTATGTGTTCTGATAAATCCTGAATGACCAGCGAGTTTTGAATCGTGCATTATTTTTAAAATATCTTCCTTTGAAGTTGGTTGAATTCTCTTCCGATCCAAAATTATTGGAGTAATGTTTGTTACAAAAAACGGACTTTTGTAACATAATTCGCAAAAATGCAAAAACTTAAAATCAAATAATTTTACAAATTTACTTATGATCTGAGATTGAAATGCTGGATTTGTCAAAAGCAGACAATGCCCACAGTTTATGGAAAAAGGTGTTAGGTGTTAGTTGTAAAAATTAGGAAATGCGTATAACTCAATGTAATAATAATTTATTATTTAAAATTACTACTGAAATTTGAACAATTATTTAAATTAATAACAGTAGTTTTGTTGGTGTCTTCAATTTTTTAAATGTCATAGACACATTTTTAAATGTATTTTGGACGTCACGTTGTGCCGCCGCTGCTTTTTTGTTAATGTGCGTAAATTATAAGCTCAATTATACAAATACATTGAATACCTAATGCTTTATTTGAATGTAATTTGAATAATAAATTCCCAAAACATTTTTAGATTTCCATGTAATAGACCGGTTATTGTAAATGTATTGCTATTGCTAAAGCCGTCAGAAGGATATATCGTTAAATCAATTTTAAGTTAATTCAACAACAATTTTTATAATAACTTTATATGGTAATAATAACTTTATATGCTAGTAGTCGAAACTGTAGCTCAGAGGTAGAGATGTCGCTCAGAAAGTGGAAGGCCCAGGGTTCGATTTCCAGCTGGGTTGATAATTCTTTCTACAGTGTGTTTTTTGTAAACGATAATATAGGAAATCCAATGGAATTTTATCATTTTACTCGTAAGTTTGTACCCTTGCAAATGTAATTAGAAATCTTGGTATCAATCGAAAGAAGAATTCATTTTACGTCCAAAAAATATTAAACTTTATAAAGAAAACCAAAATCGATTTAGAAAAAGACTTAAAAAGCTTATTGATTTACTGCTTTTGGTAATAAGTTATTAAAAAAAGCTGGAAGCTGAACGCCGATTGGTGTAGCGGTTAACGCTTCAGATTCCTAATCAAAAATCGCGAGTTCAAACCCCGTCATCGTATACTTTTTTTTTAATTGTATTGCTTACTAATTATTATTTTTAGAACTTTATTACAACGATTATTAATTTTTTTTATTGTTAGATATTCTTGCTACGGGGGTTTACCGTTACTTTTTGTACAATTTTAACTACCTATCAGAAAGGCAAATGAAAAAAGGGCATAAAACTAATAATCCTTGTAATAAAGTTCTAAAAATAATAATTAGTAAGCAATTCAATTAAAAAAAAGTATACGATGACGGGGTTTGAACTCGCGATTTTTGATTAGGAATCTGAAGCGTTAACCGCTACACCAATCGGCGTTCAGCTTCCAGCTTTTTTTAATAACTTATTACCAAAAGCAGTAAATCAATAAGCTTTTTAAGTCTTTTTCTAAATCGATTTTGGTTTTCTTCATAAAGTTTAATATTTTTTTGACGTAAAATGAATTCTTCTTTCGATTGATACCAAGATTTCTAATTATATTTGCAAGGGTACAAACTTACGAGTAAAATGATAAAATTCCATTGGATTTCCTATATTATCGTTTACAAAAAACACACTGTATATGGATTTGCATTCAAAATATAATTTAAAGTAAAACATTAATTAAACAAAATAAATTAACATAAATAAAATACAAAATGAACACAAACGTGTTTTAATAAAGTGAGTTTTGTTAATGAACGACTATTATACTTACAATTTTATAGTGATATGTGTATAAATCTCAGACGAGCTGCTCCTAATTGAGAACGAAAAGCTCGAAACAGCTGTCTTAAGGTGCCGTCTGTAATTTATACACATATCAGTAGGTATTGCGACACCTGAGGCAGACAGTTCTAGGGACCCTAGATTCTCTGTCTCTCTCTCTAAATCTGGTGACTTTTTGTCTGTCTCTCTCTAGGTGGTTAAGTACGGAATCTGCATTACCGGCATTCTGTATTACCGGCATTTGGTTCGTCACTTGGCTAAATGGTGTTAGTGTTGCTAGGGGAAAACAGGTGGCGCCAGTGTCGTTTTTGTACCGACATTCTGTATTATCGGCATTTGGTTCGTCACATGGCTAAATGGAGTTAGTGTTACTAGGGGAAAACAAATGGCGCCAGTGTCGTTTTACGTGATTTTTGTACCGACATTCTGTATTATCGGCATTTGGTTCGTCACATGGCTAAATGGAGTTAGTGTTACTAGGGGAAAACAAAGGGCGCCAGTGTCGTTTTACGTGATTTTTGTACCGACATTCTGTATTATCGGCATTTGGTTCGTCATCATGAAGAAAGCTGTATTACCGATTACGGGCGTTCTGCTGATTGTTAATAGGGGGAGCCATGGTTTATCATTTTATATTAATAAATTTTACCGATTTCTTAAAATAATTATCGTCGTCATTAATACTTTAATTACATATAATAATTTAAGATAATTAATTCAGCATTAAAATTTTAAACGCCAATCACGGAACAATTTACGGATAATAATAATAATAACAATAATTATAATAATGTCTTTATTTCCTTACAGGCTTACACCCAAATAGGGAAAAATATGAATTTACAAATGTTTTCATCGTTTATGCTATTCTCGTGTAATATCTCATGGGTAATGTGTAAAGAGCGGAAAATATGCAATGTGCATTTTATGATGTTGATGAAATAAGAATTGTTTGTAGATTCAATTAAAATGCCTAAAACCTAAAATTTAAGGCTTTAATATTATTGTTTATTGTATATTTTATATCAATAAATGCGAAACTCCGTGTAATGCCATGTAATAATAATGCAACAATGTAACAACTGTATACATCGGTGTATACATAAAATAAACTTGATGTTGATGAAATAAATAATAGAAACAAAATTTAATTTATGATTTGATTTATTGAAATTTCCTTATTCTTATAACAAATAAGTTTTTACTAATAATATTTAGTTATTACTAGTTAGTTAATAGTATATTATATACATATTTGTTGCATTTTTTGTCGAAACCCATGCATTTTTTGTCAAACTTCGTTGCATTTAAATGTGCATATGTTTTCTTTTTGCCTTGCATTTTTCCGCTCTTTAGTAATGTGTATTGTGGTGACAAGATTCACTTGGTATTGTTATGTCTGTTTGTGTTGGTGAATATTTCACCATTTACAACATAATCATGAATAAAGTGGTTGGTGTATTTTTGCATACGAAACAATGGAACATTTATTTACGTTTAAATTTAGGCGATTAGCTTTACACCAATCACATAGAAAGTTAATGTTAGACTGCAAATATAAGCAATCATTGATATCTCGTACTTGATGATATATTTTTAAATCGTCAGCAAATAATAGTTTCTCGCAGTGTATAGATTGATGATGATGATGAATACCACGTAGACACGTCCATTCGTGACGGGTATCCTGGAATACGTTCTGCTTGGTTCGGACATCTTGTATCCCTACCCTCTGGCGTTTAATGTCATGCGTACCTTGCTATCTCTCTCTCTCTCTCTCTCGCTCTCTCCTTCTCACTCTCTCTTTATCATCTATTAGAGAGGACGCATTAAAGAGCCATCTCTCTCTCTCAATGTCTCCTCTCTCACTCTCTTGCTCTTTCGATCTCTCCCTATCACCTATTAGAGGACGCATTAAAGAGCCTTCTTTCTCTCACTCTCTCTCCCTTCATCCTAATGCTAGTAAATGAAACAGTAATGGATAGAAGTAACCGTTACGTCTACTGTTCTGGGACTGGTTCTGACGGTTTTGTTATTCAAAAAGGCGTAAAAGCATACGATGTTTACTAAATTAAATGCGGGCTGATTACGAGAAGTCTCAGTACCGTCTACGATTATGTCCGAGAACATCCGACGAACTGTATAAATCTCATGACGTATTGAAATATGTACATCATAGCGCTATGAAGATCTGAGCTATAAATACTGTGTATTCTGTTCATGCGTGACAGTTATTTGTCATACGTCATTATGAACACAATAGACCTCTTCGGTAGAGCTATGATGAGTATGACAGATGAAGCAATGGCTGCAACAAAACGTGGACCAAGAGGTTATGGTTTAAAATTAACACCAGAGGGTAATTTCGATGTTGAGAATCGACGTATAACTAATGTAGGCGCTCCTATCGACGATAACGATCTTGTCACGAAGCGTTCTGTACTAATGTTATCAGATAGCGATGAAGGTGTAATTGATGTTAAGAAAAGAAGACTTTTACATGTTAAAGAACCGCTTGACAACCACGATGTTTGCACGAAAAAGTATACCGATGAGCTGGTGGACGATGTTGAAAGAAAATTACTCTCTAATTGTTTGAGACGACGACGAGAGGCTAAAGGACAGGGGTCGTACTATGATGCTAAAGATGGAAGAATTTGTAATATAGGGGAGCCTCTAGAGGATAAAGATGTAATCTCTAGGCAGTATTTTAACAATCGGGCTATGCATACAAACGATCAAATGCAGTTTAATGCAGATGGTAAACGTATTGTTTCAGTAAGTTACCCTATAGATGGCACGGATGTCACTTCTAAAGCTTATGTAGATGCTCAATTCGACTCTGCTGTACAAACCTTCATTACAATGACTACCGACACTCAGAACACTATTAAAGATCTAAAGCAAAAGGTAACAAAGGTTGACATTGAAACTAGTAAACTTAACAGTTTGCTAACAACGTTGGAAAAAGAAACAAAGAGAAATCACCTAATAGCGAATGATGAGATGGAAACTAATCATTCGAGTGTGCTGACAAAGATAGAAGAAACGAATAATACCCTAGATAGTAATTATAAAAAATTATTAGATAAAGTGCAAGTGCTCGAGGATACTCAAAAAGTTATGCGATCATCGTTTGATGCCCTAATAGCCGAATCTGCAACACGTACGAACTCTTACAACATAAAGAGAGTGTACAATACCGACTAATAACGAAATTTACTACTACTATCGGTTGACCTAATCATATTTACACCATTTTTTATTCTAGTTTTAAGTGTATTATATCAAATGCCTGATTAGCGCAGATAGGAAATGTGGTGAGCCTTACGGGAATGCTGCGCAAATGCTTAGTTTGCTTATATCTACGCTAATCAGTTATTTTTTTCTTAGCCTAAATGTATCGTTGAAGAAATAAAAAAAATGTATTTAAACAAAGTTTTTAGTTTTACTAATGTCAATAACTCTCCAAACATAGCGATTTGTAGCAACAGCAGCAGCAACACATCGATATGGTAAAGAAAGTAAGTTTCGCCGACGCAAGCATGAATAATATACATCATATGATAGTATGGGAGTATGCATACAGACAGGCGAGAAAGGGAGACTGGCAAACATTAGCTCTGGACAGATACCGTTTTCAAACAAGGATACATAATGTTGAAAAGCATCTGTGTGAAATTCTACAAGCTGATCATAGAGACTTTATCTATACGCAGAGATTTCAGAACACAGATTAGTCCGGCTGCAGTAGTGACCGAGTATAAATACAGGTACAAGCAGTCTCTTCTCTCAGTACCAGAAGTTAGTTCACGAAGGTAACGGCTTTGTTAACAAGCTCATAGACAAGCTGCCTATTGAACTACATCTTCCTTCATATCAGTACTGTGGACCTGGTACTAAATTATCTAAAAGATTACAACGTGGCGATAAAGGTATAAATCCTTTGGACCAGGCGTGTATGCAGCACGACATCTCGTAGGCTCAAAGCTCCGATTTGAACAGTAGACACCAGGCAGATCGTGTATTAGAAGAAGCCACTTGGAAGCGTGTTAAGGCTAAAGACTCTAAATTAGGGGAAAAAGCATCAGCTCTGTTTGTAACCGGTATAATGAAGGCTAAAAGAAAGTTGGGAATGGGCGTAAAGACAAAC
The DNA here is from genome assembly GCA_929113105.1 of Agrypnus murinus. Taxonomy (NCBI): domain Eukaryota; kingdom Metazoa; phylum Arthropoda; class Insecta; order Coleoptera; family Elateridae; genus Agrypnus; species Agrypnus murinus. The sequence continues at coordinate 44,350,970 of OV816023.1, read as the reverse complement.
AAACTGTCGGCGAAAAAGGGTCTCGCTAAAAAGATGATGAAGAAAACTGTCACTTTCAAAGGTAGCGTTTTAAAGAAGCTTGTTGGTGTAGTGAATCGTGCAAGCAAGAGACTCACGGGTAAAGATTTAATACATCATGCCCTGAGCGCTGCCAGAAGAATCATTCAAAACGTAGGCGGTCGAAAAAACGTTAAAGTACCCCGAATAATTCCTGTGCCTACAGCTACAGGGGGTATTTTACCACTCATACCAATTTTTGCTGGCCTCTCGGCTCTCGGTGCAATTATAGGAGGCGCCTCAGGGGTAGCAAAAGCTGTTAACACTGCTAATAGTAATAAGAGACAGCTAGAAGAAACTACACGGCATAATAAAAGTATGGAAGCTATCGCTTTAGGCGGTAAGAACGGAAACGCCCTTTACCTGAAGCCGTATAGAGCTGGCGGAGCTGCATTGTACTTAAAACCATATGTCAGGCGGTCAAAAAACTGAATAACTTGCCTCGGAGACCACTTACAGACCTAGATATAATAAAACATGCTAAAGACATTCCCTATTTTAGAGGTGTCTATATGAGAACAAGTCTACCTGCAACGAAACCTTTGCAATTCGAAAGAGCTATTGTTAATCTTGACGGCGCTGGAGGACCGGGTACTCATTGGGTTGCCTATAGAAAGGATCGAAACGTGGTTTTGTACTATGACCCCTTCGGAGACCTGAGACCACCATCTGAACTTGTGAAATATTTAGGGCCTCGCTGCGCCGTATACTACAACGTAGCCCAAGAACAAAAGTTCAATACATACAACTGCGGACATCTGTGTCTACGATTTTTGTATAAAAGAGAGGTGAAAGTGTAAATCGGTTAAGTATGGCTAGGACCATCACGGTGTACGGTACAGGAAACAGGCTTTCTACGGATCGTATTTATCCACCTATAACATTAGATCACGTGCGTTACGAATACTCACTAGGCTTAGTCGGCTTATATACAAGTCACACGATACGGAATATATACCCAGGCAAAAATAAATTTTATTACGGAGAAAAGGCGATAACTATTGAACCGGGTAGCTACGAGTTGGCTGAAATCGTTAACTATATAAACAATCAAATTAGTGGCGATCCCGAAGAGGGAGATCTACTACTACAAATCAAAGCTAACACTAATACGGGAAAGTGTGAGATTGAATCAGCTACCGAGTTGATTGATTTTACCAAACCCGATAACATAGGATCACTACTAGGATTTAAGAATCGCGTGCTAGAACCCGGTAGTAGACACGTATCAGATCGAGTTGTCGATATACTTTCAACTCCAAACATCTTTGTAGACACGAATATTACAGGCGGCTCATATAGAAACAATCAATCAGGTCATACAATCTTCGAATTTGGTGTTTGCGTACCACCCGGTTATCTGATTGAAAAGGAGCCATCGCATGTGATTTACTTTCCCATCACTGTCACCGAGATCGACAACATTACCATTAGACTGGTAGACGCGAGAGGAGAGTTGATAAATTTGTCTGAAGACACTTTCACGAGCATCAGGCTAGAACTTAAACGTGAAAAATGGGAATAAACTTTAGCTATAAAAACATCAGCATATGTCCATCAAAGGTCATTCACCGTCGAACGTCGGCACGTGCAGACCTTCGATTAAAACTAACTAAAGCTCGTCGCCTTTTTCTTGAATCTTTAGGCTTTAAAGTACGATAACAGCAGCAGCAGCAGCATGTCAAAACGAAGTAAAATGCATATTAACACCGACACCTTTACCATTGATAAATTAAACATATTTGGGAAGCCTCGCGTCGATACAGATATAATACAAGAGGATTTTTATACCTATCTGCCGTTTACGCTAAATGCCAATCATTCCGACACCATTAGAATCAGCATACAAAATTCCGATAACGTTTTAGCTTTGTATGACAGCTATGTACTTGTTAAAGGTAGCATAACGCGTGCAGAAAACAAGCAATTCTTAACCAGCACATCATGGAACTTAGGGATTACTAGCGATAATGATTTGTTACATAACCGGGGGAATAACGTCTTTCATTTCACGTGTAGAATACCATTAAAAGATATCTTTGGATTTGCAGACGATTATAAAAAAGTAATACCTCATATGAGTTGTCAGCTAGTTTTAATTCGAGCCAAGAACGATTTTAATTGCTATAAAAGCGACGCAGGTGATGCAGGTACCAATGTAGATATCAAGATTGATAAGCTTTCGTGGGAAGTTCCGCATATACTGTTATCAGATGAAAGCAAAGTGAACCTTGTGGAGAGTTTAAGAGATAATTCTTCTATTATCGCTCCGTTTAGACGTTGGGAATTACACGAGTTACCCTCGTTGGGAACTACTAAAAACCAGGTTTGGCGCGTAAAGAACTCCAATGATCTAGAGAAACCGCGCTGGGTCTTTGTAGTTTTACAAGACGAGCGTCAGCTGGGTATAAGAACGGGTAACCCGACTACATTTACTCATTCGAACTTGGTCGACGTTAAGTTGTATTTAAATTCGCAAGTGTTCCCGCATCAGCGTTTAAATCTCGATTTCGACCGTAAGGACTACATTCCTGCGTATCTGAATTATATTCGTTTTCGTGAGAACTACTATGACGGTATAGGTAGAGGTGCGGCTGAGAGCTGTTTACTCAGCTACAAATCGTTTGAAACGTATCCCATTTTTGTTATTGACTGTTCAAGACAGGTAGAGAGTTTTAAGGATTCCACTGTCGATATTAGACTAGAGCTCGAGTCTTCAGCCGCATTTACGAACACAACTAAGGGGTATTGTTTGATCCTTCACGACGCATTAATCGAGTATAATCCGTTTAACGAGACCGTGACTAGACACGTACGCATACCGTAATGATGATGAAGGTTGTTAAACAAAATAAGTCACTAAACATATGTAACCTAGACGACTGCGATGATACATCTTTACAACGACGATCAGGCGAGGATGTTAGGAAACATGGCGACCTGTTACCTGTATCATGTAGAGCAATATTGAGCGGTCCATCTTCCTGCGGTAAAACTAATGCTATGTTAGGTTTACTTATTAGCGAAAACGGATTAAAATTTGAAAATATCTACCTATACGCCAAGTCTTTATTTCAGCCTAAATATGAATTCTTAAGACGTGTTATGAAACCACTTACGGGTATGGGATATCATGAATTTAGCGAAAACGATGACGTAATCAGCCCCGGTGATGTTAAACCTAATTCAGTGTTCATTTTTGATGATATAATTTGCAGCAAGCAGGAAAAGATTAGAGAATATTTTAGCATGGGTAGGCATAAGGGTGTCGACTGTTTTTATCTAGGCCAAACGTACGCCAAGATACCGAAACATCTGATTAGGGACAATGCAAACCTAATTATTCTCTTTAGACAAGACGAGTTGAACTTAAAACACGTGTTTAGCGATCATGTTGTAGGAGACGGTATTAGCTATGATCAGTTCAAAAACATTTGCTCTTTGTGTTGGAAGGAGCCGCATGATTTCCTGGTAATTAATAAAGACAGCTCTCTAGACCGTGGCAGATATCGGAAGGGTTTTGATTCATATATAAGTTTATAATTAGAGTCGATTCGTTTAGTAGTCTCTGCATAGCCGACATGTCCAACACGTATGATCTGAGTTTAAAGCGTAAAATAATACACGCTCGTAATGCTATACGTAAGAAGTTTGCATACTTTCGTCGTGATAGAGCAGAAGCAGAACGTATGTATCGCGTCACGCACAATCCAGTTATATCGCCACTGGAAACCATTGCTAAATCAGTTAACACCTCTAACGTACCCCTATTGAAAGTTAAAACACAACCATCTGCTGCTACTACTACTACTACTACTGCTAGTTACATTCCCCAGTTGAAAGTTAAAAAACAACCTGCTACATCATCATCATCGGAAGCAGACGAAGAAGAAGAAGAAGAAGAAGAATCTAATAAAACTCTTGATCTCCCTACTCATTACGGTATGCTGATAGCTAACGCTGTCGGAAACAAAGATATAGATAGAACTAGATTCGGTATTAGATATAAAATTGATCGAGACGCGTGGATATTTGCATCTTCCCCTGTGACTATGCGTGATACAAACATCATAATTAAAAACAACGTTTTCAAAGCAACACCCGGTCTGTTTGACTTACTCACGTTTAGTGAATTAGAGTCTATACCATCGCAAGCTGATATCAATAATTATATGCAGATAATAGCCCTTACTAATGCGCATAAGAAATCATATAGACCACAGGGTAAACTAACAGCTGTTAAACATTGGAAGTATGATTATATAATTAAACCGAACTTACCCAGAATCAAAGCTTTAGGCATTAGACTATCATCATCATCATCGTCAAATTTTAAAAAATTAAGCGATTGCAAAGTCGAATACGTCTACTGGAATAAGGTTAACGAGCTAGTCGACCGGCTTCGTTTATTATATGCTGTAAAGAGTGCCGGCAACACTAGTCCACAGAATGAAAACGAAATAATATCAATTATAAGCGAACTTAAGGAGGAAGGCATCATAGAATAGAATATTTCGGGGGTATATAATGATATATTGCTTTAACATTGTTCAGTATTCATCAAACACGGCTGCTGCCAATATAATTATTTGAGACGTTGCTCTCTCGGTGTCGTTGAGATTAATTGTATGATAATGACTAGTGCTAAACAAACCGTTGTTGATGAAATACACAGGGCTGCTAGAAAAAACTTTCAAAGACGTCGCACTATAATAAAAGATTTCCAGGACTTGTTCCAGGCTGACTTAGCCGAGTTTATGACCTATGCTAAAGTAAATAAGGGGTATCGTTACATACTGCTGATGATAAACTGTTATTCGAAATATCTGTATGCACGACCGTTGAAAACTAAATCCGGAGAAGAGGTGACAAAGCAGGTCCGCAGCATCTTTAAGAGTTCAGTCATACCCAAGAATCTTCAGACGGATCTCGGGAAAGAGTTTTACAATAAACATTTTAAACGATTAATGAAAGAGCACACTATAAATCATTACTCTACATATTCCGTAATTAAGGCTTCGATAGTTGAACGCGTTATCCGTACAATTAAGCAAAAGCTGTATAAAGTTTAGTAGTATAGTAGTATAGAGTTTAGCTACCGAGGATCATTTAAATGGATAGATATATTACAGAGGGTAGTTGACAGCTATAACAACACCAGACATAGAACGATAGGTCGAGCTCCTGCTACTGTTACACCTACCACCAAACTAACCGTTTATGACACTAATGTAAAAGCAGATGTCGCTGCAGGAAGTAAACGTAAACTAGACTTGAATGACCTCGTACGTATTAGTAAGTTCAAGGGGGTCTTTTCTAAGGGATACACGCCCAGCTGGTCAACTGAATTATTCAAAATAGTTAAAGTTCAATTTACAAAACCTGTCACATATCTGCTGGAAGATCTTCATGGGGTTGCTGTTCGAGGAGCTTTCTACGAGTTCGAGCTGCAGAAAACCAATCAGCCAGACGTTTACTTAGTTGAAAAAGTACTTAAACGCCGCAGCAATGGTGACATGTACGTCAAATGGCTCGGCTTGAATGAAAAGTCCTGGATAAAGGCAGAAGATGTTGTTAAATGACAGTTCTTACCTATATAAAGTTTATATTACTAGATTAAATAAAGTATGTTGAGGTTTAAGTTTAATATATAGTTAATATTCTATTAACTAAATGTTAAGTGTTAGAATATATATATATATATATATATATATATATATATATATATATATATATATATATATATATATATATATATATATATATATATATATATATATATATATATATATATATATATATATATATTTATAAGCCGATCTAAGTTATTTTGTTAGAAAATTAATTTGTAACATTCTGATATAACATATCTAGTTTATGTTGAGTAATAAAGTAATATACTATATAAAACTATAATCACCTAGTTTAAGCTGATTTACAATAGAATATTAGTAATATTGTGTAACTATACGAAAAATAATAAAAACAGTAAAACATTTATCGATTTTTTATTTTCACGTATAAAATAACAAAGCCGTCCGAACCAATCCCAGAACAGTAGACCTAACGGTTACCTCTATCCAATACTGTTTCATTTACTAGCATTAGGATGAAGGGAGAGAGAGAGTGAGAGAGCGTGAGAGCGAGAGAGTGAGAGAGGGAGAGAAGGTTCTTTAATGCGTCCTCTAATAGGTGATAAGGAGAGAACGAAAGAGCAAGAGAGTGAGAGAGGAGACATTGAGAGAGAGAGAAGGCTCTTTAATGCGTCCTCTCTAATAGATGATAAGGAGAGAGTGAGAAGGAGAGAGCGAGAGAGAGAGAGAGAGAGAGAGAGAGAGAGAGATAGCAAGGTACGCATGACATTAAACGCCAGAGGGTAGGGATACAAGATGTCCGAACCAAGCAGAACGTATTCCAAGATACCCGTCACGAATGGACGTGTCTACGTGGTATTCATCATCATCATCAATCTATACACTGCGAGAAACTATTATTTGCTGACGATTTAAAAATATATCATCAAGTACGAGATATCAATGATTGCTTATATTTGCAGTCTAACATTAACTTTCTATGTGATTGGTGTAAAGCTAATCGCCTAAATTTAAACGTAAATAAATGTTCCATTGTTTCGTATGCAAAAATACACCAACCACTTTATTCATGATTATGTTGTAAATGGTGAAATATTCACCAACACAAACAGACATAACAATACCAAGTGAATCTTGTCACCACAATACACATTACTAAAGAGCGGAAAAATGCAAGGCAAAAAGAAAACATATGCACATTTAAATGCAACGAAGTTTGACAAAAAATGCATGGGTTTCGACAAAAAATGCAACAAATATGTATATAATATACTATTAACTAACTAGTAATAACTAAATATTATTAGTAAAAACTTATTTGTTATAAGAATAAGGAAATTTCAATAAATCAAATCATAAATTAAATTTTGTTTCTATTATTTATTTCATCAACATCAAGTTTATTTTATGTATACACCGATGTATACAGTTATGTTACATTGTTGCATTATTATTACATGGCATTACACGGAGTTTCGCATTTATTGATATAAAATATACAATAAACAATAATATTAAAGCCTTAAATTTTAGGTTTTAGGCATTTTAATTGAATCTACAAACAATTCTTATTTCATCAACATCATAAAATGCACATTGCATATTTTCCGCTCTTTACACATTACCCATGAGATATTACACGAGAATAGCATAAACGATGAAAACAATTGTAAATTCATATTTTTCCCTATTTGGGTGTAAGCCTGTAAGGAAATAAAGACATTATTATAATTATTGTTATTATTATTATTATCCGTAAATTGTTCCGTGATTTGCGTTTAAAATTTTAATGCTGAATTAATTATCTTAAATTATTATATGTAATTAAAGTATTAATGACGACGATAATTATTTTAAGAAATCGGTAAAATTTATTAATATAAAATGATAAACCATGGCTCCCCCTATTAACAATCAGCAGAACGCCCGTAATCGGTAATACAGCTTCATGATGACGAACCAAATGCCGATAATACAGAATGTCGGTACAAAAATCACGTAAAACGACACTGGCGCCCTTTGTTTTCCCCTAGTAACACTAACTCCATTTAGCCAAGTGACGAACCAAATGCCGATAATACAGAATGTCGGTACAAAAACGACACTGGCGCCACCTGTTTTCTCCTAGCAACACTATCACCATTTAGCCAAGTGACAAACCAAATGCCGGTAATACAGAATGCCGGTAATGCAGATTCCGTACTTAACCACCTAGAGAGAGACAGACAAAAAGTCACCAGATTTAGAGAGAGACAGAGAATCTAGGGTCCCTAGAACTGTCTGCCTCAGGTGTCGCAATACCTACTCATATCACTATAAAATTGTGAGTATAATAGTCGTCCATTAACAATTTTTAACTTTTAAAATTTAAATTAATCTTTATCTAAAAGTTATAACTTTGTATATTTAAAATAATTAGAAATATTGCATGTGCTGACATTTATGGCATTTTAATAGAGCCACTGAAAATGCGAAATCATTTCCCACGGTCATTTCCGTACAGTTTAAAGATTAGGAACAATGAGTCAATGGGTTTTTTCAGTGCTTAAAAGTAATAAAAGACAACTTAACAGACTTTATAATGCCGAATTGTAGAGTTCTAGGTTGTCAAAACCGAACAGACCCTTCCCCGAATATAAGTCGGACAACCGCGCAGAGTTTGCTAGAAGGCAAGCCATTCGGAGCGACAGAGATGATATATTCCTTGCAGAAATTCTGCTGCGAAACTGTATATTCCGTTACAAAATTTTACCTATCACTCTAAATGCTTGCCTTTTCGCACAAAACTCTATTGCGTCGACCGTACACCTTTTTTACCCGCCTGTATACGATATGAACTGTTGTTCTCACATGTTTTACTATTCTCGACAAAGTGAGTTCCCATGCCAATAATTTTTATTTGTCGCATGTTCACTGCGATCCTGGGCAAGGGTTCTCTACGGGGCCACCTGACTTGTGGGACCTGGAGCGACCGCTTCCACTGCTTGCGCATAAATCCACTACTGTTCACTGAATGTCTATCAGAAACCATTAATTCAAGAAACTAGTCATCATAGTAGTCGGATGACCGTGCTGATTGTGCGAGAAGGCCAGCATTCGAACTGACAGAGACGATACATTCCTCGCAGGTCTGCTGTGAAACAGTATACTCCATTACAATATTTTTCCTATTGCTGATAAGGATAAACCTATTGTTAATAATAGTTTGCGGTAGTGGTCCTACAATGTCAATGGCTAATCGTTCGAAAGGTTTAGATGAAGTCGATGTAATTTCCATAGGCGCTTTACTAGACTTCAGTTGACATGACGGGCATTCTTTTATGTAATTGCGAATATCTTTTTTTCATAGAGTTCCATTTGTAAGTTTCACGTATTCGTCTATGTGTTCTGATAAATCCTGAATGACCAGCGAGTTTTGAATCGCGCATTATTTTTAAAATATCTTCCTTTGAAGTTGGTTGGATTCTCTTCCGATCCAAAATTATTGGAGTAATGTTTGTTACAAAAAACGGACTTTTGTAATATAATTCGCAAAAATGCAAAAACTTAAAATCAAATAATTTTACAAATTTACTATCTTATACAAAAATAAATTGTCTATCTAAACTGTTTTTTTAAATTAATTTGAGCGGTTAGTTGTTTGCTGTGCGCATTCAAATTCAGGGTTCAAAACTTTTGCATTCGATAGTAATGCCAATTATGATGATTTTATGTGAACGTACAGTACATATACTGAACACTGGTTCAGTTAAAATGTCAGTTACTGAACTGACGCATCAACAATCTGCTATTCACAATGATAGTAGTAGAGCTCAACATTCTCCACAACCTGAACCCGCCTTAAAGAGAAAGAGCTAATTCGTCAATATAACATTGAATTTTTAATTTCAATCTTCTTAATAATCTCAAACAGCCTTGGTAGTGTAATGTCTAGAGTGCTGGACTTTCACCCAAGCGGCCCGCGGTCGATTCCCGGTGCCGGCAGATCTGGTTAAGGTTTTCTGCAGTTTTCCTTAGCTGTGACACAAATGTGGGATTTGCGCTGTTCCATCTGTAAGTCGGCTGCAGCCGCACTTAGGGCCTACGTAATAATAATAATCGCTCCCTCCCTCCCGAACAAGCTTATAGCTTCTGGGGCCTGGTTTCCAGGATATGGGTTGTAGTAATTATTATTATTATTATTATTATTATAATCTTGAAAATTCTCTTTCATTAATGTTTTCTACTTACTTTTTCTTTATTTAATTAATTATTTTCTATTATTTATTTTGTAATTTTTTAAAACATTAAGTGAAATAAAATGTCATAAAGTTAAAATATGAAAAGTTTCTTTGAAAATAACTGTAGGTATTGAAAAAAAGTTTTAAAAATCAAGGGCAGGGCCGGCGCGAGGCGCGATCAGCGCGTTCCCCAGAACCCGGCCCTGCGCCTTAGACGGCCCCGCGTTTTAGACGACACGGGTTTTATATGGCTCTGCGTTACAACTTACAAAAACGCGCGCTTTCTCTGATGCTGTAGTCACACCGATGTTCTGTGTCACTTAACGACTGGCAAAGCAAACTCCCACCATTCAAACCACTTAAATCTTGATGACGTAGGGTAGAAGCACCGTTTGTGGCCACTGGGCCATTTGTGGCCATATCAGTACTTATTTCGATATAATAAGTCTCTCGACTAAATTAACCAATCCGGAGCAAGACGTATCTGTTCAGCCATGTTTTTTACATTATATCCGTATACCCCATTAGTCTATGTATTTCATAAGTTAGTGTAAAATCTTCCACCATGTTAGACAGTCGCATAGTTACGTGTTTCTAAGTGAAAAGTTTAAGGAGAGGGTATGTATCAACTTTTTTTTACCGAGTTTGCTGTTAGAACAAAACTATTCAAATTATGTTTTCCTATGGAAAATACTTTAAAAAATCAATTGTATATAAAATTTTAGGTCCAGTAACCTCAAAACTAATTTTTTCATGGGTGGCCACAAACAGAACACATATATAATTGATTTTCCAATTGTGGCCACTAAGGTGGCCACATCTGGTGCTATTAAAAACTAGTTGTGGCCACTACCTTTTACTAATAAATTTTGTATCTGCTACAATACATTCTGCTCGGTCCTACAGTCTCCTAGAATATTCAATGCTTTCAGGAAACATGGGCGAAAGAAAATTATTTTCATATGAAGAGGAAAATATGCAACAAGCCTTACAAGCTGTGAGGGAAGGAAAACTAGCTGTATCTACAGCTGCCCGTCACTTTCGAATCCCAAGAACTTCTCTCAGAAACAGATTATCTGGAAGAACCGCGGATGCTTGCAGACAAGTCGGTCCGTCGTGTGTTCTTGGTAATGAAACAGAAAATAAATTAATGAATTGGATCCTTGACATGGCCCAAAGAGGTTTTCCTGTTAATAAGGATGGACTTATATATTCCGTAAAAAGAATAATTGAAGATTGCAATATAGAAGCAAAATGTATTAAAAATAAAACTCCAGGGAGGAAATGGTTCGACGGATTTTTGAAACGTCATCCAGAAGTGCGACAAAAAAAGGCTGAATTCTTATCAAAAGCAAGGGCACTAGTAACAGAAACGTCTATTAGAAATTGGTTTGCTCAAACCAGATTTCTTTTGGAAAATGATCTCGAAGTGCTGGATCATCCAGACCGTATATTCAATATGGATGAAACAGCAATCTTTCTCTCACCTAAAGGTTCCCTCATTCTGGGGCCCAAAGGTAAAGGTGTCTACGATGTAGGTGCATCAGAAAAAGATAATGTTACTACGCTTATTACGGTGTCCGCCGAAGGGGAAATTATCTCTCCCATGACAATCTTCAAGTTTCAGAGATTACCGAAATCATATCCCAGTTCGGCTCCCTCTGGTTGGGGGGTAGGAATATCGGACACCGGTTGGATGCAAAGCAAGCAATTTTACGAATATTTTGCCAATATATTTATTAAGCATTTAGATTTAAACAAAATTCCCAGACCTGTAGTAGTATTTATGGATGGCCACGGATCGCACTTATCTTTGAGTCTAAGCACACTTTGTCGAATGAATGGTATAATTCTTATTTGTCTCCCACCAAATACAACTCACATGTTGCAGCCCTTAGATGTGGCTTTTTTTTACCCGTTAAAACAAGCTTGGAAGAAGGTAACACGTAAATGGCGTCTTGAGCACGACGGAATGTCAATTCAAAAAAAAGATGTGCCTTCTGCACTAAATACACTTCTGCGTACAGAAAATTTTCAGAAGAGTGTGGTGTCTGGTTTTCGTAGCTGCGGACTATATCCTTTCGATGAAAATGCTCCTGATTATAGCAAATGCATTAAAAAAAGCTTTGAGGAAATTCAACCAAATTCCGAACCGAAAGAATCTGATTCTGATGCTGAGATACTTCGATGTATTGAACAAAAAATCGAACCGTCTGTTCTGAAACAATTTCTCACCACTAATACATCGCAGAGTGTGTGGAGCGGAGAAGAAAAATATCTAGAGCTTTTTAAGTTATGGAAAACTTTTAAACATACAAACAGCGAAGTTGATGGAAAAGTCTTTTCTGACTTAGAAATAAATCTAGACAATGATAACGAAAATTTGATGATTTTTGACTTTCCAGAATTTGAAAACAGGCAAGATACGCCTTCATTGGATGTAAACATTTTAGAAGATATCACTCTTACACCCGAGAGATTGCTAAGTGAAAGCGGAGAGAACATGTTTGAAGAGCTAACATCGAAATGTGAAGAAGAAAAGGAAATTAATGTACTGCAAACCGGACATCGATTAGCAGAAGAAAATGCTGAATTTGAAGATGATAAAGAAATAAGGTTTTTAAAGAAGAAGACTGTTAGCGAAGTGCTCAGTGACATAAATGTGTGGCCTAATATAAATGATAAAACAGAAGGAGGAAAAGAAAAGAAAAAGCAATCAAAACTGAAGTTACCATCTGTTATTACGTCTGATAAGTGGGTAGAGTTGATGGAAGCGAAAGAGAACGCAAAAAATGTGCCTAAACGGAAACGGAACGTTAAAGAAATTGATAGAAATATCAAAAAACCTAGAACCAACGAAACCGAAAAGACTGATACTGATGAACCTGAAACCAAGACTGATAAATCCAAGTCAAAGACTGATCAATTACGTATAGGTGATAAGGGAAGTAAGAATAAAAATAAATCAGACCATAGTGAAACTAGTAGATCGATAAATTCTGGATCATACGTAATTATTAAATATAATAAGGAATTGTATCCAGCTAAAGTTGTCAATATACAAAATGATGAATACTTCTGCTGTGCTATGACAAAAAGTGGCAGAGACCACTGGAAATGGCCAGAAAAAAATGATCTCCTTTGGTATAGAATAGACGATATAATCATGGTAATTGAAGAACCCCAGGTTTTCAATATGAGGGGTGCATACACGGTTCCTGAAATGAAGCAACTAGATGAATTTGTTTCTAATTAACATTATTATTTTTGTATACTTATCTATTTGTTATTCTTTTTTTGTTCCTATTAAAATGTAAGTTTATTGCTGTTTCAAAACATTTATATTTGAGTTCGTTTTTCAATAATTAATATTATGTGTTTATATTTTTGTTTTGTTCCTATTGATATATTTAATTATTTACAATGTTTCAAACACTCATATTTATAATTAAAATAAAGCCTTTTCCTATTATACACTCTTTGTTATTGAGGTGGCCACAACCGGTGCATTCAATGGCGACAATCGGTGCAGAAGTGGCCACAAATGGTGTTTTTTGTCAAGTTGGAAAACTATAATTTTTTTCGTGAATCAACTATAATTGTTACTAGGCTCCTGCTTATAACTCAATTCTTAAAAGTGCGCTCTTTATTTTGGCTACGATACCATAAATACAATTTTTGTAGATTGCAAAATATGTATTTTTGAAATGTGTAAAACGCTTAAAGTGGCCACAACCGGTGCTTCTACCCTAATTAAAAATTTTGCAACGAAAACGGCCATAAAAAGTAATTTATGCTGATTCCGAATATGTAAATAATTTTTAGGGCAAATGCCCTTAAGCCTCCAAAATTGGTTGCTACCAACCTAACCTCCACAAAAACGCCACTACCTAACCAAATCGCTATGCAACAGCAAATTCGATTTTTTTTCAACCTAACCTAACTTAAACCTAACCTAACTAAATTGTGTAATTGTAAATTACATCTAGTTACTGACATCTAGTCGCCTTTGCAGCCCGCAAAACGCCGCGATATTGGGGCAAAGAAGCACGAAATTATTTATTATTTTAAGTTATATTCAATTTAATCAAATCCACATTTAGTTTAAAAAGTTTGTCTTATTCTGAAAGTTCAAACCTCCAATATATCAAATACGTAAAATGTAGTCTTAATTTGTCCATTATTAAAGTTCACCCTTCTCTGTCCCAAAATGACGGCGTTTTGCGGTATTCTGATCGACCAGCGCTACCTAGGTGACTAGATGTAGTGACTCTACACTGACAAATGTGCGAGCGCCATCTATTGGCATGTACTTGGTTTTATGTTTACTTTGAATTCGATACAGTATTACAGTTTTTGGTTGGTTATGTTTTTTTTATTGTTAAAGTTCCTTTCAAAAATGTGCAAAACTCGAACTTCGACACATTCGCACAAATGAATCATTCGCTTCTTCGCCGCTCGTGCTTCGAAAAACGCGCGAATAAAGACTTCGCGTACTTCGTAAATAACTATAATGAGCTCTATGATTCTATCGTAGTACACGAGTATGTAATAACCTATTGATAATAAATAATTTATTTAGAATCTTTTTAAGCCAAATGCATTTTTGAACCCGGCCCCGCAAAAGCTTACGCCGGCCCTGATGAAGGGTAATTTTTTTGTAAGGTAACCTAAAACGCCTTACCTACGCCAGAAACTAAATCAATGTTAAAAATGGATTCTTCAGACAGAAAAACCCCTAAATACCTCCCAATCATGAAAAAATACGTCAAACTTAGCGAAGATTACTATGCAGCGACTTGTAGCGTAGGTTTTTGAAAAAAGAAATGAATTCCTCGGCCTCAAAAGTCTCCAGATACACTTCCCACTGAAAAAATAAATTTCACATTTTACCTATTCCATTTACACCATACCATACTTAGATCGGTCAACTTCAAAAATTGATAACTCAGTATTTCGCAGAAGCCCTATGCTATTCGGCATGGCAGTTTTCAAGTGCTTTTGGTTTCACACCATTTTAAACTGCAAACTGAATCACTGTGTAATATAGCACCTTGCAGTCAATCGTTCAAAACTATAAATAAGACGGATTTCTTTTCATACTATTTCTCCTCTATATTTGTTTAAAATCTGAAATTAGCGAGTCTATGCGATTAACACCTATGAAACCTGAGGTAATTTGAATAAGTAAGCAGTTTCATACGATGCTTTGAGGTTTGTCAAGTATATTAGACATTAATTTTTAAACTCCTATATCAAACGATAATAACGCAAAGCGTTTTTAAGGTAGCACTATAAACAAACGGAGAACGTGCAGAGGAGTCTTTTAGAATGATACTTAAAAACAACTTGCCTTTAAATTCGTAACCTACCTAAGTTGTTGTAATAATTGGGAATAATTATGGAATTGTAATAATTCTTTCTTTCTTTATAGATCAATTGAACTAGTTTAGTTAATCACATCACCACTAGGTGCGCACTGTCGGGGTTAGATATTAAAAGTTTGACAGCAACATTCTGTTTATGTTTGTCGTGTGTTGTCTCTGAATTTTAAGTAATTTACATACTAAAAATGGACTTGTTTACGCAACGAATTAAAAAGCTAGGAGCAAAAGCAACAGGTTCCAAGGAGGTTTTAAAGCGTTGGTAAGTTCGTATTTTAGTTTAGTTCTATTTTGAACTATAACCTACAAATTGTAGAATGTCGATCCATTTGAAAAGAAAAACAATTACAGAAAACTCTCTTATTAGACGCGGAAGTGGTTCTAGTTGAAGAAGTAAGAAGCTTTCCTGATTATGCTCATTTTAAACTATTGAAAACATTTCCTAAGAAAAATATTCTTACTGTAGAGGCTATTGACAAATGGTTTGACACCAGAAAAGCAAAAAAGGGCATAGAGAAATGAAGAATATTATTATTGAACCTTTTTATAAAATACATAAAAACATATTTTGAAGGCAACAGATGTTATATCAAAACAACTTGTGCGGAGCAAAAAAAAACTTCTGAATATAGTCATAATGATTCTATTGAAAAAATCAAAGCAATTTGAAATAAGTACTTAACTGTACTTGTTCTGTGTACTTGTACTTGTTGCTGTACTTATGTAAACTTATTGGAGAGTTGTGTTATTCTATTGAATATTTTACAGACAGACGAGCAGTTTTCTTTGTTTTGTTGATACACAAAAATTAAATACTGTTCGCTATTGGCAAAGTGCAAGAATATGTTTCGTGCACTTCCTAGCCAGTTTGGAACAAAAGAAAAGCTGGCAGAGGTGTAGAATACATGTGTGTTTATGACATTACAAAGAAACCAAGGATAAATATTAATGTTGACGATGATCTGTTTTTTTTATGTTAATATTTTGTTTATAAGAAACAGTGTTTTAGTATTTAAGGATATAGAAACTGTTACATAGATACTATTATAACAAAATATAATTTTATTATACAGTACATGCACATTTTTTTATTTACATGACAGATATTAAGTTAACAGACAAGTTAAGTGTTGTCGCCCCTGGGTCATCGCCGCTAAGGGCGCATCGCCACCACCTCAAGAGTGAGCCAGATAGGCACATATATACTTTGCTTTAAGATGTTTTAAGTTAGTTCATAATATTATTAGTACATAAGCTCATAAGTTTATGTACTCGGTTAATTATCAGTTCGTATTCGGTTGTTTACTAGTTTCTTATCAAGTCGCTTACAGCGACTGTCTACTTGTATATAATGTAAATAAATCATTATAGTTAAAGAAAATAACTTTTATTTTCAACATCAAAGTTTGTGTACATTAAGAAAAATAAATAAGATTTTATGCGATCAAATATCTAAACATATGTGGTACATCGCCAATGAAATAATCTTTTAATTACTGTACGTTACAAAATTTTAAACATTCTATTGTCGCTTGATTTTCTGTAAAATCTGTTGACGTAAATTAAAAATGTGTATGTATTAGAATATTTTGTTATAATAGTCTCTATGTAACAGTTTCTATATCCTTAAATACTAAAACACTTTCTTATAAACAAAATACTAACATAACAAAAACAGATCATCATCAACATTAATATATATTTATACTTGCACTAAGAGAAAAAACATTGTCAAATTATAAAAATAATAATGATTTAAATAAAATCAAATAAGTTTTTGCTTCATTAGTGTTTATATTTGAATCAAAAAGACACGTATGGATTTGTAAAGTGTTTTAAAACAAACGTTGTTATGAATGTTTTTAATACTTTTTCCTTTTAAAACAATAGCAAAGCGCACATTCGAATTAAACAGGTTGGGTGTTTTTAGGGAAATTGGTTCTTACTCCGGCTTCTACTGGAGTGGAGTGCTATCTGAGTGGGTTTCTTTTTTCCAGCTTTTCTATCCTTTATTTCATTCTCTCTTTTATTTCTTTCTTCTCGATCAATGAAGGCACAGTAGAGCCAGATCGGACTGCTGGAGTTCTAAGGTCACGGGGTGTAGCTGTTTGGTACCCGACACTGCATCCTACTGTCCGTTTTCCTCTTTTACACTCTCTTGTGTAGTACTAGAAACTTTTGCTATAGGTAGCTTTTGCTACAGTTATGCTGTTGGTGAGTGATTTTGTGCGTTAGCATTGATTATGATTTTCTTGGTACATGAATATTTGGGTCCCCGTTGGTGCGTCTGGCTTCTCCAACACCTTCGGTTTTGTTTGAATGTTCGGTTAAATGAGGACATTTTTTTCAGGGTGGCTTCCTTAACGGCTCTATTCGGCGTTCCTTACCTTCGGTCCTTTCTATTTTCTTAGTCGAGTAGTCCCTCTTCCTTTCCTCTTTCCTTTTTTAATTGTTTAGACAATTATGGTTTAGTAGATTTGGGCGTTAGGCACACTTGGTAGTGTCTTGGTTTGACATTAGTATGGTATCTTCGTATGCTATTTGGCATTTTGTTAGCTATAGATATAGAATAAGATGGGCTTCTTAGCTTTTCTTTTTTTATCGTTTTTTTCTTTTTCTTCGACGAGTTGGCGAGGTAACGGTATATTTTTATCAGTCCTGAACAAATGTAGTTTTGTCTACATATTTACTAAAAATCTTAAGTCCGGTTCTGCAAATTTACGTTCTTTTTAAAATGTAAACTTGTGTTAGCATTTGGTATAAACAACCCTATAAAAGAAAACTATTTTAAAAAAGGTTGGATTCAAATCTTCTTAGAATTATAAAAATCTCTTTGGTTACTCATATAAGCGTTTAAAAAATAATAACTTGAAGCGTTTGCAGTTTTAGAGAAAACATCAATACTTGTTTTTGAGTTGCTGTGCTCTGATTCGTTGAGGCCAAAACTCGCGACTCGCTGATTGGTGTACACGATTTGTATCCTACAAACTATTATAATGCAACCTTTAGCTTTTAAGAAAAAATCAATACTTGTTCTTGAAGTGAGACCCCGCTATTGGTGTACACGATTTGCATCTGGTAATGTATTCCTACGCAGAAAAAGAACCCTGAGTTTTAAGAAAGAGGAGACGCACTTGAGTCTCACTTGAGTTTCCAGACAGTGTAGACGCACTTAAATTTTAGTTTCGACACAGATAGTTTATAGAAAATGGCCGGTGTCGGATTCCGTGCCTTGTTAATTGAAAATGTGCAGTTAATATAAAAATATCGTTGTGTAATTCGTTTCCCGGATATTAATTAAGAATTTGCGGCTAATAAAAGTACCGTTATACAGGTAAATATTTTTCCGGATGTTTGTGTTTTTCAGAAGACTTGCTTTTGAGCTGCGATGAAGTGAGACTCCGAGATGGTACAGTTTTGAATAATTCAGCCGATAAATCTGAATATACAGTACAGTTTATAGATGAAAGTGGTTTGTTATTTTGTGATGGATCATTAAAACAATTATCTCTACCGTTCCAGTTGTAATTAGTGAATTTACGTTATTAAAGATTGAGTGGTTTTTAAAATATTACGGAGTCATTGTTAACAAAAATAACCGTGGCGTATCTGTTGGGATAATCTGTGGGATTATCGTTTATTTGCGGATGGACTCATAATATAATTAATAAATTCCCGTTCCATAAGTGGATAAAAAATAAATAATGATCGATTTTATCGGAAGTAACTAAACTAGCAAGTGCTTACTGAGTTTAAATTTGTTTAAGATTTTAAAGATATTACCGTTATTTATCAGACGCAAGTTATTATAAATAAAACTATAACAGAGACAGGATTGTTTAAACTGTGTTTTAACAAAGAAAGTTGGATGAACTATATGGAGTGTTTTTAATGTTTTGTTTAAAGAAAATGAACTATCAAAAACAGTTTCTTTGAACCTGCTGTAGTCAAAAGTAATTCATCATCATTAACGTTCAGCAATTATCACCTAATGAGAAGCATTTCCAGGTTCTACCAGTTAATAGTAATGATTTTTGCGATGCAAGTAATTATTGGTTTAAGAGGAATTCGATCTATAGGATCAAGGTATTGTAATTTAAGAATCATCTATTTGTTTTGTGTAATTTTTGAGTAATTTTGTTTGTGTTGATGGTTTATTTGGATAGTTGATTTATCTATTATCAAAAGAGAGCTCTCTAGTAGAATTTAACCTTAGCAAGTTAATTTCAACAAAATTCAAATACATTAACTCCTGTAAAAATAGCATAAATTTAATTCTATAATATTTTTATAAATTTTATGTTTAATAAAAATTCAAATAATTTTATGTTTAATAAGTTTTGGTCTTAATAAATTTCTGAATATTTAATGTTCATTAAATTCTGAATAACTTGAAATTTCAATAGTAGATGACTAATTTAAGTTTAATAAAATCTTGTTTCTTATGTTTTTTGATTATATATGTATATGATCTTTTATTTTTACTATCCAATAAATATGTTTTCAAGTCTATACCAATTGAGCTAAATGGAAGCATATAATTATGAATGTTTTATTCATTCTTATTTTAAAATTAATCAATACAATTAAATTTTTGTCCAAAACCTGGTAAATTGAATTCATTTTCTGATTAGTGAATTCAATATCTTTTCTGGCTTAATTAATGTCACTAAATTTCATAATCAGATGGCGCCCTTTTAGAGTATTTATTTGAGTTCTGAAACCCATACTAGCATGATTAAGGGAGAAGGGCGACTATATAAAAGATAGATCGTTATCCGCGAGAGAGATAGAGAGAGAGAGAGAGAGAGAGAGAGAGAGAGAGAGAGAGAGAGAGAGAGAGAGAGAGAGAGAGAGAGAGAGACAGAGAGAGAAAGAGAGAGAGAGAGAGAGAGAGAGAGAGAGAGAGAGAGAGAGAGAGAGAGAGAGAGAGAGAGAGAGAGAGAGAGAGTACACGAAAAGTAGAAACATAATTTAATTCCTATCTGGCATTACTATTTCTTCTAGAAAAGGTAGAAAGAGTACAGTGTGTGCGTGAGAGAGAGAAAGGTAGCAGAACTTGTAAGTATTAGTAGTATTAGCGAGAAAGAGAGAGAGATAACAAAGGTACGCAAGACATTAAACGCTAGGGGTAGGGGTTTCAAGTTGAGCGCCGGGCAGTAGTCGGGATAAAAGATGGCCGAATCAACCAGAACGTGTTTCATAAATTATACAGTATCATAAAATAGGAATTTAACTAATTTGCGTAAATGAACTTTTATATATTCGTAGGGTACATAGTTGCGTTATGATCTAATGTAGCAGTATTCATACTAACTCGACATCTATTAGCAAATATCCGTAAATTGTTAGGTGATAATCCAGATTTCTTTTTACAATCATGACCTCTATTAGCATCGATAACACAGATTTCCTCTTTGCGTCCTCTACATGCGGTTAATACAGATTCCTTCATGACACCTACTGTTGGCAGTTCATATTTTGTCGGCAATACAGATTCCTTCATGGCTTCA
Source organism: Agrypnus murinus (assembly GCA_929113105.1). Classification (NCBI taxonomy): domain Eukaryota; kingdom Metazoa; phylum Arthropoda; class Insecta; order Coleoptera; family Elateridae; genus Agrypnus; species Agrypnus murinus. Next base: position 44,330,202 of record OV816023.1, on the reverse strand, counting down.
TCTTTTAGAACTATTTCGTTTCATTGATCGGTTGTGAAAGAGAGAAATGTAGCTAATTAATATATCAACTATATAATCAATCAATCTCTCGACGTAAATATTATATTAGAAATTTTAAAAGGTATACAATTTATATAATGGTAGAGATAGATAGAATAATGGCGGTTCGTTTATATCGCTCAGGTCCGTGACTTCCTAGTATAGAGTAACTTAAATAAAAAATACCCTAATAAAAATCTACTTCAATTCTCGCTAAAACAAAAGTATTAAATATTGTTAAGTCAACACCTTGCAAATTGTAATTTAGAAATGAAACGATCATTATTCTTTGTAAATGTGTCTTCAGACCTCTGAAAATAATGCAGAATTAGTAAATAGAAAATCACTGGAATATTATATATTCATCATGACGGGTCACGAAGCGCCCTATATGACAGCATTTTTTAACAATTTTATTAAAGATGCTGTTGAACCTCATAAAATTCGTGCCAAGTGTATCCATTGCAAAAAATAAATGTGCGTGTTAAATTAGTTCGATTTATGAAGTATCAAAGACTATTGCTAATATTTATAGGGGAGGATTTTCTAAGGTATTTTTGTTTATTTAGATTTACGTTATTTATAGTAATTCATTATTAAATGCTCTACATCTAAAACAGATATTTAACATTAATTTAATGTTGTTGCAGCAAAATTAGTTGATTTTATACAATGTAATCTAATCCTCGATCCACTTTTAAATAGATTTAAATAATAAACAATCAATAAATTGTCTATACTTTTACATATTATAATTTATAATTGTGATGCTTATTATACATAATAATACACGTTTCAGATGGAAACTGGTCATTTAAATTCGAAAATGCAGTATAAGAATCTAGAATTAGCTTAAAAGTTTTCAAAAAGCTGTTAAAACGATTACAAAAAAACATGTTTTAAACATACGATTACAACATGTTTAAAAAGAAATAGTTTAAAACTTAGTTTGATGTTTTAAACTAGTTTTTAACATGAGTTTTAAACAGAATGTTTTAAACATGCCAACCCTGGTTTTATGTGTACTTTGAATTCGATACAGTATTACAGTTTTTGGTTGGTTATGTTTTTTTTAGTGTTAAAGTTCCTTTCAAAAATGTGCAAAACTCGAACTTCGACACATTCGCACAAATGAATCACTCGCTTCTTCGCCGCTCGTGCTTCGAAAAACGCGCGAATAAAGACTTCGCGTACTTCGTAAATAACTATAATCAGTGGCGGATTTAGGCACAAGCGCTTGAAGCGGCCGCTTCAGGCCCCGCAAGTCAGGGGGCCCCGCCGAGGCCTCCTGCCAAGGACCGCACTGGACATGCGATAAATAACAATTATTGGCGTGGAATTCACTTTCTCGCGAAAAGTGAAACAAAAACGGATTATATCATTCATATCGGTTGACACATTATAGTTTTCTACGAAAAGGCAAACATAAGTAAAATATTGTAACGGAGTATACTGTTTCACAACAGACTTGCGAGGAATGTATTATCTCTGTCGCTCCGAACACTTGCTTTCTCGCACAACAGCATCAGCGCGGTCATCAGACTACTATGATGACTATAATTTCTTGAATTAATGGTTTCTAAGACGTTCGGTGAAGGGGAATTTTACAACGCTTTTCAACGGGTAAAATTCCTGAATGACTTTTGTCAATTGTTTTTGGTATAGTAAAAGTAGAACAGTTCCATTGTAAAATAACTGATTGTAAAATAAATGTATTTATGTCCGATTGCATTATAAAGTACTGTTTATTGTATTGTATTGCGCCAGTAAACTGGCTTATTATTGTACTTGTAAAATAAAGTGGTAGTAGTAAAATAAAATGGTAGTAGTAAAATAAAGTATATAGTAGTAAAATAAAGTATGACAACTGTATATTACATGTCAAATTTTCTTCTGTCAAGAATAGATGTCAAATTTATAAACTGATTTTTTTTGATAATTAGCCAATTTTAGGAATCGAACATAAAGCTTTGTATGCAACTCTTACATAATCGGACCTTATAGACGCGCCCTTTTTATAGGCCTTGCTCGCTCGGCCATAAACGAGGCTTGTCTATAAAGTCCTACATTATGTACTTGTTACATAAATAGCTATTATGTCCTATTGCGTCTATAATGAGCTCTATGATTCTATCGTAGTACACGAGTATGTAATAATCTATTGATAATAAATAATTTATTTAGAATCTTTTTAAGCCAAATGCATTTTTGAACCCGGCCCCGCAAAAGCTTACGCCGGCTCTGATGAGGGGTAATTTTTTTTTAAGGTAACCTAAAACGCCTTACCTACGCCAGAAACTAAATCAATGTTAAAAATGGATTCTTTAGACAGAAAAACCCCTAAATACCTCCCAATCATGAAAAAATACGTCAAACTTAGCGAAGATTACTATGCAGCGACTTGTAGCGTAGGTTTTTGAAAAAAGAAATGAATTCCTCGGCCTCAAAAGTCTCTAGATACACTTCCCACTGAAAAAATAAATTTCACATTTTACCTATTCCATTTACACCATACCATACTTAGATCGGTCAACTTCAAAAATTGATAACTCAGTATTTCGCAGAAGCCCTATGCTATTCGGCATGGCAGTTTTCAAGTGCTTTTGGTTTCACACCATTTTAAACTGCAAACTGAATCACTGTGTTATATAAGCACCTTGCAGTCAATCGTTCAAAACTATAAATAAGACGGATTTCTTTTCATACTATTTCTCCTCAGCTTTGTCAAGTATATTAGACATTAATTTGTAAACTCCTATATCAAACGATAATAACGAAAAGAGTTTTTAAGGTAGCACTATAAACAAACGGAGACCGTGGAGAGGAGTCTTTTAGAATGATACTTAAAAACAACTTGCCTTTAAATTCGTAACCTACCCAAGTTGTGTATATTTATTTGTTGATATAATACATCCCGCTTCATGTTTCATATTTACAATTATAAAGCGGGATTACAAAAATTTATGTAACACTAGTATTCTAGTACATTGGAAATTCATACAATCATCGGTTGAATTCTGCTTGATATACTGATCTTGGAATTACATTAACAACGAGAAAGAACAGTAGCGCCATCTTTTGGTGTATGAGAGTATCTCACGACAAAATTTATATAATAATGTATATGCCATAACATCGTTTTTCTCTCGAAATTAATTGAAGCATTAGAAATAAATTGATTGGTTTGACACATTAATGTTTATAGCAAATAAAGTCGGAATTGTAATAATTCTTTCTTTCTTTATAGATCAATTGAACTAGTTTAGTTAATCACATCACCACTAGGTGCACACTGTCGGGGTTAGGTATTAAAAGTTTGACAGCAACATTTTGTTTATGTTTGTCGTGTGTTGTCTCTGAATTTTAAGTAATTTACATACTAAAATGGACTTAAATTGTTTACGCAACGAATTAAAAAAGCTAGGAGCAAAAGCAACAGGTTCCAAGGAGGTTTTAAAGCGCTGGTAAGTTCGTATTTTAGTTTAAGTTCTATTTTGAACTATAACCTACAAATTGTAGATTGTCGATCCATTTGAAAAGAAAAACAATAATTACAGAAAACTCTCTTATTAAACGCGGAAGTGGTTCTAGTTGAAGAAGTAAGAAGCTTTCCTGATGATGCTCATTTTAAACTATTGAAAACATTTCCTAAGAAAAATATTCTTACTGTAGAGGCTATTGACAAATGGTTTGACACCAGAAAAGCAAAAAAGGGCATAGAGAAATGAAGAATATTAGTATTGAACCTTTTTATAAAATACATAAAAACATATTTTGAAGGCAACAGATGTTATATCAAAACAACTTGTGCGGAGCAAAAAAAAACTTCTGAATATAGTCATAATGATTCTATTGAAAAAATCAAAGCAATTTGAAATAAGTACTTAACTGTACTTGTTCTCCTTAACATTTCATAATAATAATAATAATAATAAACGTTTATTTGCAAACAGGAATATTTTCCCAATAACATGCAAATCTTACAAACTAGTACTTATATAAATATAAACTATTCAGCACTGGAGTACAAAATAAAACTGTTAATCTATATTGAATATGTCTATCTATACTAAATTATTTAATTCTGAATTATTTAATTATTTAATTCTGATTAAATTTATTCTACAAATTTAATTTCAATTATTATTGTTTTTTAATCATTTAATTCTGAAATGGAGTTAAGAACGAAGGATGGTCTATGTGTAAAAATACAAGGTGATGGATAATTTGTTTACATTTGAAAAAAACTTTTCTTTACTCTGACTTAGGTCTAAATTCTTCGCATTCATATTAAAAATCTTACACATTCTAAAAATAGGTGAGTTAGCACAAACATTAACTCTGGGGGTTGGCAAATAAAACAATTCATCACTTCTCGTTAACCCAAGTCCAGTGTTTAGTGACAATTTCTCAAGAAGAATAGAACAGTCGATGAAATTATTGAATAGTTTGAACAGTTCTTTTAAAGCGGCTTGTGATCTTCGTTCCTTTAGTGATTTAAATTGGAATAATGAGTATATAACAAATTTAAAGGCTGAATTTGTAAGAAAATTCTGCAACTGGCAACTGGTTTTCAGTTGTACACAACGTACTGTCATAAAAATCCAAAGTTCGAATATGAACTTTTAAATTTCAATGGCAGTAAGTAGAATGTGGACAGCAGACAATCGTCAACTACCGAATTTCCTTAAAACCTAGCCTTAAAGTGAATATCATTTTATATGAAAAACTTAAGTTATAGAATATAATATTTAGGTAATAAAACAACGTTGATTAACATATTAAACAAATATATTTAGAAGAGTAATTATTTTATAATTACAGTTACAAAAAAACATTCTTCTAACAAAACTAAATTAAGTATAGGATTATGAGGTACAACAATGTTTACAAAGATTTGTTTCTTAAGTACATTTTGCCGTTATTTGATGTATAAAGATGCAATATCAGAGAAGTGCAATACTGAATAGATTTTAAGTGCAAATTGTTTAGACATCGTCCTACTTCAAATGATTGAAAATGATAAACAAAGCATTTTACTTCAATTTCATTTGCCAAAATGTGCAATGAATTGTTACTTAACTCGATAAGATATACAATTTTATAAAGTTTTTTTGACAATTTTCAACTACTGTCAAAAATAAATTTTGTTTTGTATTTTTTGCCACAGTATGTTCCAGTTGGAGAAAAACTAGAATTCTGTAATTGCAGTTCTTGGGTAGGTGTTAAAGACGTTAGCAAAAAATTCACGGGCTGCATGTCTAATAAAGCTTTATCTTCTAAATTATATTCAGCACCTAAACCGTGTTTAAAATCCATAAGAAATTTAGCATATTTGAGACCAGCTTTAATAGATAACGTGTAAGGGATATTAATTCTGGATGATGTATTGCTAGAATAAGTATTTGAACTTTTATGCTAGGCTTCAAATCTAAAACTCCATAAATATTTAGGTCGCCCACATTTGCGAATAAGAGTTGGGTAATGCACCAAGAAATGATGTTTTGGTTTCAAGTCTTCATAAAGTTTTCTGTATAAATTATTATGTTCTTTAATCAGAGTGGCAAGTATTTCTATGTCCTGTGCATTGAATTCTGGTAACAAAGTCTTCTCAAGTACTTGTAAAAGTAAACACAACAATTTCCATGGGCGATTATTTTTTGGTATCAAATCACCCAACATCAATGGAAGAAAATGAGTAATGTCCAGGTTTCTCTAGCAGACATTTTTAATTTACATTACTTGAGCCGTTCTTCATCTATAATAAATGTAGAAACATAACCAACTTCAGTTTCACCGTACTGAAAAAGATTTTTGCAACTGTTTTAGGTATTGACAGAAATTAAATCTTCCTGTATTAATGAAAGCGAAATATGGCAAACATCATAATGGCAGACGCCTTCGAAGAAGTCATGCATAATATGGAAAACAAAATTGTCAAGGGCATGGAATGAGGGAATTCTGTTAAAAGTACAAGTTTTCCCTTAACGCTGTTTCTTTAAAGTTAATTGTTTCTAGGTCCAGATTATAATTACTTTCATTCCTGAGACACTCATCAATCTCTTTGCAGTCTCGTTTTGTATGAAGTCATGTACGTTTGCATGCTCTGCAAAAACTTGTAGCATTAAAAGATTTTGAGAAACCCATTATGCTATTGAAGCCTAAATTATCACCCAGAACTGCACCCAAAACAAAGTATACTTTGATACTTAATTCTGGTGTATTGATAAGTATGCTCTCTGTTTCAAAAAATGGTGAGTACTTCAATTATGTGATGAAATGAAATTTCATTTCCAAACTCCTTGTAGTCGTTACTCTTTATAAAGGCAAAATTAGACAAAGTTTAATTGAGATAGCAAATATTGTGGAACTGTAGGAAAGCTATAGTATCCTCCTAAAATTGATGTGGCATGACTTCTTAAAGGATTATTTATACCATAATCATCAAAATATAAGAATATAGGTATTATTGCTTTATCACCAAAGGATTTTATTTTATTTGCATATGATTCTCCATTTATAAAATTGCATATCTTATTTTTTGATAATAAAGCCTTTGTGTTTTGAAGTGTTAAGATAAAATTCCCTGGCATTCAAAAAATCTTTTTATCTGGAAACGAAGTGGCATAAAATAAGCAGAGATTGACTTACCAGCTAATGTGGGATTTCCTTTTAAAACTCTTTCTGTTGCACAATTGCTCATTTCCTGACGATATGGAGCTTAATATAAATCAATTTCTTTCAGATTTTTAAAGAAGCGATGCTCTGTGGAGATGTCTGCAAATGGATTTTTGCAGACCTTTAATATAGCAGTAATATCTGCTAAAGTTTGAGCAGGCAAATTAGATTTAATGCAACTGTGTAAAATATGAGTAATAGAAGAGCACAAAATACTGACTTGATTTTGTCTAGCTAATACATCACTTCTTGTTGTGTTGTCCTCGGCATGTAAATAAAGAGAAAAATAGATTGCCTTTTCTTTCAGTTCATTGAATGCTTTCTTTAAATTAAAAATTGGTAATGCTTCTACAACATTTGTATTGTTCGTGTGGTTATCATTTGGATTACTACCCGTGGTAATTGGGAGTACTACAAAATGCTTAGAAATTATACAAACGGTGCCATTAAACGTGAAAAAGAAGCATATTTTCGATCCAAATTAACTAAATCCAATACTAAACAAATGTGGTCGGAATTGAAGAGGTTGAATATAAACACGAGCCGGGTTAATTGTGAAGATTCTATTATTCAGGATGTTGACCAAATTAATAATTTTTTTTTGAATAGCACACCTCTTACAACAATAGATTTAGATACTCAAAGTTTTTATAAAAATAACACTTTGGTTAACGACCCACATAGTTTCAGGCTAGTTAAATATGAAGATATAGCTAAAATAGTTACCACCTTGAGAAGTAATGCTACGGGACCCGATGGTTTGAACGCAAGAATGATTAAACTTTGCTGTCCTCACATAATACCATTCATTTTACATATTGTCAACAGCTGTATTTTGGAGGATAAGTTTCCCAATGTATGGAAACAGGCTCTTGTTTTACCGTTGCCAAAAGTTGCACAGCCACAATCCTCAAGTGATTTTCGCCCAATTAGTATCTTGCCCGTATTGTCTAAAATCTTGGAAAAAATTATCAACGCTCAGTTACATGAACATTTGTAAGTTAATAAATTGTTACCTGAAATACAATCTGGTTTTCGTCCTTTGCATAGCTGTGCAACTGCACTACTACACATAACAGATGATATTTTTAGAGCATCTGATATGAGTCATTGCACTATTTTAATTCTGCTGGATTTTAGCAAAGCCTTTGATACTATTGACCACAGTTTGCTTTTAGCTATATTACACTACATGGAACTTGGTCAGCATGCACTGGCCCTCATGCAAAGCTATTTAAGTAACAGGCTCCAGAGAGTTAAAGTTGGGCATAGAGTGTCTGAGGTGGCGAATATTACAAGAGGCGTTCCTCAAGGGTCAATACTTGGTCCGCTATTATTTACATTATACACTTGTAATTTCTGTGAACACTTAAAGACCTGTCGTATGCACATGTATGCTGATGACACACAAATATATCATTCATTTGCTCCTACAGACATTAATCAAGCAGTAAATAGGGTAAATAGCGACTTAGATATTATATATGATCTTTCTACTAAACATGCATTGCATTTAAATCCATCTAAGTCTTGCGTTATACTCTTTAATAATAATTTATCTAATGTACAAGTACCTCCTATTAAAATAAATAATACCCCAATTCCAATTCAAGCCAAATCGAAAAATCTTGGACTTGTTTTGGAGAAAACCCTTAGATTTAAGGATCATGTATGCAAATGCGTACAAAAAGCTTTTATGAATTTGAAACTGCTATATCCTTATAAACTATATCTCGGCAAAGAAATAAAAATCATCTTGTGTAATTCGCTAGTCTTGTCACAGTTTACTTTCTGCGCTCCTGTTTATAATTTTTGCCTGGATTACGAAACATCACAATGTATTCAAAGAGTTCAAAATACCTGCTTAAGGTTCATTTATGGATTACAAAAAAATGAACACGTCTCACCTAAATTAAAGGAAGCACATTGGCTGTCCATGAAAAATAGGAGATTTTTGTTGTCGGCAACACTATTTCATAAAGTAATAATTACAAAGCAGCCACCGTACTTATATAATAATCTTAGGTTCAGGACTGACATTCACAACTTAAACCTGCGACACAGAGGTTTCATTACCATACCTAAACACAAAACTTCTTTTTTTGAACGTTCATACAGTTACAATATAGCATCAATTTATAACAATATTCCTAGCCCATTAAAAGAATTGTCGCTATCACAATTTAAAAAGAAATTGCATAATTATTTGTTTAGCAAGCAAAAATAAATAAAATTAGCCAATTTATTCTCTTTACTTAGTTTACTCTTTTTGGTACTACAAATCTGTATTTGTTAAACTTGCCGAAAAACTTTTTTAATTTTTTTGATTTAATTTTGACTCTTTGACATCTTCACATCACTTTTGTTTTATGATAATATGTTTTATATGTTTCGCTTTCATGTGCCACAGCATATAATTCAACGCCTTTTCCTTTATATAGTAACACTGCCTATCCAATAATAATTAATTAATTACATATATTAATCCACAAAATACTTAAGTCACTTTAATTTTTTTATATTGAATGGAATTAACAAGGTACAAGTGGAAGATCAGCGATGGCTGAACTTGCACCTTGAGGTTCTATACATTTGGTAAAATATGTATTGATGTTTACTGTATGTGCATATGTATATTATAATATTTCATTTATAATTCATTATAATCAATACTAATAATTATGTATTATAAAACTTTCTGTATGCCATCAGATGTGTGGAATAAACGTATTATTATTATTATTATTATTATTATTATTTACAATGATTGATTTATTCTCAAAATCATCCACATTAACAGGATTAACATTTCTTTAAGTGACGTAGTTTCAGATAATTTATGAACTTTTTGAATGTGAACCTTAATTGCTTTGAAAGTTGAAAACAGGTGATTACACCCTGACCCTGTGTCGTCTAACCTTATTGCCAACACAACCAACTGCACAAATCCAACGAAGTCAAATTGGTTAAATAGTAACAAAATAGTTACAAACAAAGAAACACGCAATCAACAATTTTCGAGTAAAACTAATAATTACAATGATATTAAATCACATGGCATAGATACAATAAAACTGTCTCAGCTGCAATACAGGAAGCTGAAACAAAATTAAAGTGTTAACACTTCGCATGTTACAGATCAAACATGGAGAACTGCTCTCAAGAGGCGTAATAAACAAGCCCCCGCTTGTAATTGGAAATAATAAAAATATGGGAACAAACTCAAGTATTATAAAAACAATTCCAAAAATGGCTGCTTTACATGTCTCACGGTTTGCACCGACAACTAAATCAGAGGACTTGAAGGAATTTCTAAAACCACATTTCCCAGAAGTTCTCTGTGAACCTCTTGTATCAAAGAGGCCCGATATTTATTCATCTTTTAAGATAACTATATTAGATGGTAATATCACCAAAGCAATGAATCCTTCAATATGACAAGACTGTGTACATGTTAGGCATTGTTTATTTCAGGTGAAGAAGGAAACAGCAAACAGGTAACTGCATCTGAAGTAAATCCATCTTCAAGTACAACGGAAATTGTTGATAACACTTTATCAAATATTAAGTGTATTCAACAGAATCTATTGCATCAAATATCAAAACAACATTTAATAAAAATAATACATCTTAACGTACAGTGTATTTAGAATAAAATTGAACAACTTGAAATCTTTATGGAAGTAGAGCAACCATCCTTTCTGTGCTTAAGTGAAACCTGGATGACGGACATTTCATCTACTGGTATTCAAATCAATGGATATAAAAAAGTCACACAATATTGTAGATTTATCCATGTTCACGGAGGCGTAGCAATATTTTCAGGGATTGGTGTTAATTGTAAGTTCAATTTCAATAAATCATTTGACTAAATTCAATATGGAATTGAATTTTGAATGTGCTGCCATGTCATTTCGCTTCAATGAAGTAACATGTGTTCTATGTGTGTATAGAAGTAATAAAGGACTATTTGATTTTGATATATTTTTAAATCAATTAGATAGCGTACTGAGTGTAGTATTTAAAAGCCATAAAGTAGTGGTTCTATGTGGTGATATTAATATTAATTTTTTGCAAGAATCAAAAGGACACTTCTTTATGATTTATTCTCTAGTTTTAATTTACAATTAAAAGTAAACAAGCCCACGCGTTTAAAAAGTGGTCTTGATTACATTGTTGCAAACCTATCTAATGCATTCTGTACTACATTCGTATCAGAACCTGGCACATCAGATCACTCTTCGCAAACTTGTTTACTTACATTAAATAGAAATATGTATAGTAATAATGGTATGAATAAGGGTAGCACTAAGACTGTAAACAGAATTTAACAATTTATTAAACAGATAATAATATAGGTAATTTTAATTCTTTACTTGCAAAAGTTGATTGGTCTAATATTTATATTCATTATGATATTGACAAATGTTTTAATGAATTCTGGTCTTTAATTCTCTGGTGTCTTAACTGTTCATGTCCGAGAAAAATGACCACAACTAAAACTAAGATAAGGAAAAGTTGGATCAATAGGGAAATCATTAATGAATCCAAAAAATTAAAAGATTACAAATATTTTCTAAACAGTTTAATGATCCTGCCCTGGTAGAATTATATAAAATTAAGAAAAATAGGTACACTAAAATGATACGTGAGACAAAAAAGAGATATTATCAAAGCGTTATAAATAATTCTTGTAATAACTCTAAGCAACCCACATAGCACCATATCTGCTACGGATATGGTCCTATATGTCCTACGGATATCCTGGAGCAGCTTTACGAATATCCGAAGGATGTCCTACGAAAAGCAGTTGGATATCCTACGGACATCCGTGGGATGGTAAAATGAGACTAAAATAGACATCTTCAGGATATCCGATGAAGGATATTCCTCGGATAGATAGATCGATAGATAGATACTTTATTCATTGCCAGAGGCGTAGAATTATAATACAAAAACAATAATTAATTAGTCATGTAAATAATAAAAATATAGGTATATATAATAAAATGTAAATATGGTAAAACATGCACATTAAAACAATTTACATATACAAATAAAATTAAATATGAATATAACATAAAATATAACAAATATAATTAACAACAAACACAGTATTTAAATGTAATTATCGTTGGTGCTTGGCTTAGACGATCATGGAAATTACTAGCAAAATTTAGTTTTATTGAGATTATGCAGTATAGAATTCTTCAAGAGTATAAAAACAATTTTCAATTAAATAACGTTTCAGTGATATTTTGAATTTTTTAATAGTGTCTATATCTTTAATTGCTGAAGGCAGTTTATTGTATATTTTCACCGAATTAAACAAAAAAGATCTATAGTATATTGAGCTTTTAGCACTACGAGCCCGTAGGGGATCGGCCCTTATATTGTAAGTATGAAGGTTGGAACCCTTTTGAAAAGTACTAATGTTGTTGTACACAAATAAAGCCGTTTCGAAAATAAATAAATTAATAATTGTCATAATATGTTGTCTTTGAAATACCGGTCTGCAGCTGTCTCTGTTTGATAGATTAAAAATTATTCGAAGGGCTTTTTTCTGTAGTTTTAAAATGTTAGTTAAGAAAATTGAATTTCCCCAAAACACTATCCCATATCTAATAGTAGATTCAAAGTAAGCAAAATAAACTGTACGTAGAGTAGCAAATTCACAAATAGTTTTCAATCGTCTGAAGCAGAATAGGGCTTTCTGAAGTTTTAATGTAATTTCTTCGACGTGTTTTTTCCAATGAAATTTCCGATCAACAAGTACACCCACAAATTTACTCTCCTCAACTGTACTGAGCTTTATATTATTTAAATTCAGGAGGTACGATAAGTACTCACTATCTCCGTCGTTTAAATATGTCATTAAACAAGTTTTGTCGATGTTGATCAGTAGATGGCTAGCATTGAACCAGTCTTGTACATTACGGAGTACCCCAGCTATGTTACCCGCGAGATCCCCAACGCTACTACCATTAACATTTATACTGGTGTCGTCTGCGTACATGGTTACAGCAGCGTTTGTGCTAAACGGAAGATCATTTACGTAAATAACAAACAGCAGGGGTCCTAATATTGATCCTTGAGGCACTCCGTAACGGACATCAGTTAATGATGAGCAGTATCTTACCAATTGACCACCGCGACTCAAATGGCTAATTTCAACTTTCTGTTGCCGTCCTGTTAAATATGATTTGAGAAGAGATAGAGCAATGCCACGTATTCCGTAGTATTCTAATTTTTCTAATAAAATATTATGATCTACTAAATCGAAGGCCTTCGACAAATCGCAATTTAGACTAACTATAAATTTATTACTGTTTAAACAGTGAAGTACGTTGCTTAAAATACTATGTAATGCAGTAGATGTAGATCTTCCGTGCATAAATCCATGCTGATTTTCGCAAAAAAAATTACTTGTTTGGAAAAAGTCAGTTACTCTAATTTTTATTATCGTTTCAAAAATCTTTGATAATGCAGGCAATATGGATATCGGTCTATAATTTTGTACATCTTTCTTGTCGTTTTTCTTGTGAAGTGGAATAATTTTTGATACTTTAAACTGTTCAGGGAAATAGCCAGAGTCGAAACAGCAATTAATTAAATAAGATAGTACTACAGATATACTTGTGGCACATAGTTTAATGGTTTGAACAGGAATATTCTATATTAACAGGGAACAGGGATATTCTATTATTAATATCCGTTGGATATCCTATACAATATATCCGTTGGATATCCTATACAATATATCCCCGGGACATTCATTACAAGATATCTTTGGTATATAATATGCAAAATATCCCTTGGATGTCCTGTACAAGATATCCACAGGAGGTCTAAACGAAATATCTTTGGAATATCTTATATTCATTATAAATAATATGAAAACAGATTGTTTCTTTAAATTTTCACTTTAATTATTGTAGTTAACAATTGTTTCGCCACACGGTGGCTTCTTCAAACGTCTAAAACATAAAGCTAACGTAACTTCTGTAAAAATTGACAATTATAAACCTGCAATAAACATTATATTCCTTGAACGTGCTTAGATGTGGGTAGTGTTGAAACTTTTCATGAAAAGTTCGCATTTTTGAAAAGTTTGCTCAACTTTTCACGAAAAGTTGCAACCCTATAGTTGCAACTTTTCATGAAATGTTCGAATTTTTGAAAAGTTCGCTCAACTTTTCACGAAAAGTTGCAACCTAGATGTCGGTAATGGTAGCGGACACTATTATTATACAAATAAATTTAACAACAGTGAATTGTTCAGCTCTGTTAGGTCGTTTATAAAGTGAATATTTAAAAAACAATCTGTTTTTATATTATTTAAGATGGATATAAATTTTTATCAAGTAAAGGCCGAATCAATTCATTAATTGATTATAAAATTACTATTAGAGGATTTGCTAATTACATATCGGTATCAAATAAGTAGTACATATATGAATATAATAAAAGAAATGATGCAGGTATATGCTTATAAAATATAAAAATTTATTATAATTGAGGTAACTACAAACATAAAAATTATATTTAACATATTTTTAACATAAACATATTCAAAGACTTCTTCTGTTGGACCTCTCATCCGCCGCCGCTTACAGAAATTGCTGAATTGGTTTTTCAGCATTATTTTTCTGTCTAATCTAGATCTCTGTTTAGAACTTCTGTAATAATATATAAATGTTAATACTCTTAGTGTAAATGCAATTCTAGTTACTTTACTTAACAAAAATGCTGCAGTTTTCAGTGTGGAAAAAATTTTTTTTGTTTTTCCCTGACCAATTAAATTTAAAGGTGTCGTCTCCAACAAATCGGGGTAGAGTCCTTTTGATCACTTCATAAGGAGTGCTGCCACCAAATTTTGCAACTTGATTGATTTGATTTGATATTTTCTTGTGCTATCTAAAAAACAGTAGAATTTAATAGACCACAATGCGGATATGGCAAATTTTACCCTTCAACGTCGTACCTGTTATGTCCAAGCTTAATAGAGATGAGGCTGTAAATAAATGTTGCTTTAAATGATAATTATTGTAGTATTATAGTATTTGTCAAAAGTATATAAACTATAGATTTGTTACCTTTTTATTAGAGTACCTACATAATTATTAAAACGAATGAATCAAATTTGTAATTCTACTTACCAAATACTCTTCTGCAGGTCGGTTAGTGAAAATTACTTTAAAATCAATCACCAACAAACCAAATCAAATATATTTAATCGGAGCGCGCGGCGTAATAGTTGTGAATGCTGAATGCTCAAACTGAAGTGTCAGAAAACCAAGTTGTTTGGATCACGCTAGAGTCTGACAAAGTTGTAAATCTTTTCGAGGTTTGGACATTTTTTAACACCAGGCAATGTCATAAAATTTACCCAAAGAGGGACGATTACAGATGTGAAGCATTCTAGCATTCCAGGAAGAATCCATTAAATGCCACACGATTTAAGAAATATACATACTAACATACATGTCATATCATCTCACAATTCTTTGTTTTTAGCGTGTAAATAATAACTAAAACCACGAGAATATTGCTGTCAGCAAAATATCAGTCGATGTTAATTTAAAGAATACCAGATTTCTAAACTAAAATACATTGAAGTTAATTTACAAAAGTAATGTTGGATAATTCTTTTAAATCAATATTTTATATATGATACTATATCTATTAATATCTAATTATGTAATTATATATTAGAGAATCTTATTAGGCATTATACATAATAAATAAATAAGAAAAAGTAACTAAAAACTAATGTTTAAAAGTGTATGCTACCGATACAAAGAAATAAAGAAAATGTAGGGTAACAATTTGTCTTCTATTATACCTAGTATGAAAATAAATCAACCCAATAAAACATAAACGCTATATTAACATTATAGCAATAACGAGCAATCTGTACTGTTTTATATCGTACACCCTATGTGTTACGTGTAAAGAATTTTATCGTTAAAATTTTATTATTATTATAATTTATGAAAAAAATGTATATCGTAGGAGATTCGAGTCGTAAGGATATCTTGTACATATATCTTTAGGATATAACATGCAGAATATCTCATGGATGTTCAGTTCAGGGATGTACGATCATTCCTTGAATCGACGATACCTGGGACGGGCGATCCATCCGTTAACAGACCATATACTGGATATCCCCAGGATATCTTGTGCTATATGGGAATTATGGAGTATTATAAACAACAAATTGGGAAAAAAACAATCTAATGAAAATAAAGTTATTATAAAACACAATAATTGTCTAGTTGAAAATGAGATGGATATTTGTAATTTGTTTGGGGAATATTATTCTACAATTGCAAACAGTCTTGTAAATGCTGAGTTTGGTGACAACCTATCTAGTGAATGTACGACATCAACCAGTGTTAATAATTCTATTTTCATTCCATATATATCAGAACACGATATAATTGAAATTATTAATAAAATGCCTAATAAAAGGTCTTCTGGGCTCGACGAGATACCAATAATGCTAATTAAAGATTGTATTGCTTACATAATTGGGCCATTACCTTATATTATAAATTTATCATTCAGTACCGGAAAATTTCCTGTACAGCTCAAGACTAGTCTTGTTAAGCCATTGCACAAAAAAGATGATACCGGCTTGATTAAAAACTATAGACCGATTGCGCTGCTATCAAAGTTTTCTAAGATCATAGAAAAGGTAGTGAGTAAACAAATTTTCAAATTCTTATTGAAATATAATTTATTGTCTGATTGTCAGCATGGTTTTAGACAAAATCGGTCAACTGAATTGTTTTTTGACTTATCTCGCAAGGTTGATTGTATCAACCCAAAGTTTTTAATAGATAAGTTAAATAGTTTAGGCATTAGAGGTTCTATGAATGACTGGATTATTTCATATGCCACTGATAGGAAATTAATAGTATCCCTAAATGACTCATTATCTAAAGAGTATGATTACTCTCTTGGAGTACCTCAGGGCTCAGTGATAGGTCCTTTATTGTTTTCGATCTTCATAAACGAGCTGCCTCAGTATTTAACAGCCGATAAGATAATATTATTAGCAGACGATTCTTTTGTGACTGTGTCTGCGTCCTGTCTCAATGAACTTGAAGGCAAAATTAATAGAGTGTTGTTAGAGTTTTCCAAGCGCATCATAAGGCAAATTTTTAATTTAAAGTTTAATGAGAGCTGCAGGGCTACATCTGTTAATAATAATCTATTAACAGTTACTTTTGTATCTACTTATATAGATTGCTAACTAATGTTAAAAAGGATAGAAGCAATTACACCAATAATAGCATGATTCACAATTATAATACCAGACAATCGTCGCAAATACATATTTTCAAATATAATACTAATTTATATACAAAATCCCCTAAGTGTGCTGGTTCTGTTCTTTTTAACAAGCTACCTAAAAATCTACAACAAGTGTATGACATAAAAATGTTTTGTAAATGGTTAAGAGACTATTTATTGCAAAATTATTTTATACCATTATAGAATACTTAAATAGTGGTTAAATTGTTAATTGCTAATTTGACTGTTCACATCTTTGTAAAACTATAGTTCTGTGAATAAAAAATATTATTATTATTACATCCATTCTGCTTACACTGCAAGGCATCGGAGGGTGAAACAAAGTGGGTGTATTTTAAGCAGGGTTGGCAAAAAATATGTTTTTTAAAAAAAAAACAGTTGTTTTTTTAAATTAAATATGTTTTTTATCGAAAATGAGTTTAAAACACCTCATATAAAAAAAACATGTTTAAATCGTGTTTTAAACTGTTTTAAACTAATAAACATTTTGAAATATTGTAATGAAAGCTTTTAATAATCATATTATTAAATTCGGATATAAATTATCATCATGATTATGCATGTCTGAAACAATAAAAGTTCTTTTATTATTCTTATCATCACTGTTTAATTTTACGACTTCCTAGTATAGAGTAACTTAAATAAGAAATACCCTAATAAAAAAATCTACTTCAATCCTCGCCAAAACAAAAGTATTAAATATTGTTAAGTCAACACCTTGCAAATTGTAATTTAGAAATGAAGGGATCATTATTCTTTTGAAATGCGTCTTCAGACCTCTGAAAAGAATGCAGAATTAGTAAATATAAAATCACTGGAATATTATATTCATGATGACAGATCAACGAAAACATCCTATATGGCAGCATTTTTTAACAATTTTATTACAGATGCTGTTGAACCTCATAAAATTCGTACCATGTGTATTCATTGCAAAAAATAAATGTGTGTGTTAAATTAGTTTGATTTATTAAGGATCAAAGACTATTGCTAATGTTTATTACCAATTTTTTACCAAATGTCCAGAAGCATATGCACTATCAAACCAAGAAGCCGTGAGTGTTCTTCAGTAGCTTTGGAGTGCTCCTGGAGCTGTACTCGGATCAAGGCCGTAATTTTGAGTCTATACTATTTGGAGAAGTCTGTCGATTGTTGGACATTCGCAAAACTTGGACCACACCGTTACATCTGCAATCCGATGGAATGGTAGAACGCATGAATCGGACAATGGGCAAATATTTAGCCAAGGTCGTCTCCGATCACCAACGAGACTGGGATCAATATCTGCATCTGTTCCTGACGGCTTATCGTGCATGGGTTCACGAAAGAACCGGACAGTCACCAGCATCTGTGATGTTTGGATGCGAGCTACGGTTACCGAGTGACCAGATGAAGACTTTGTATGATATGAGAACCCAACAAGAGAATTGGAGAATTTATGGCACCCTTTTCCGGGACCAGAAAAGCGCGATTTAGATTCGATATGCAACAAGATCTATTCCGGGTCCCTGATGATTATTCCATTGCCCACTGTGTCTCCGAGGACCTCCGCAAAGGAAAAGAGATCGCAGCAGTGTTTAGAAATAAATTTGGATGGCTGGATGAACTCTGTTGGCAAAATCTTACACTTGCCGGATCATGGGCGCTCTATCTACTATTTAGTAACGAAACAGGCTTATTATCAGAAACCCTGCCTGGGGCGGCAAATGGGCTGTAAAATTAAATAGTTTATGAAGAAAATGATTAAACCAAGATTAATTTGAATACTTATGAAAAATTAAAAGGAGGAATTTTAATAAAATTTGCTTTTAATATGTTTTACGAACTTTTAAGTATAGGTAGCCACTTACTTCAAAAATTCTCAAGCATGAGAACGACATAAGAAGGTTAAGGTAAGCTATCAATGCTCTTGAATCCGGGTTTGATTTGATCAGTACCCACAGCAACTATATCCAGTTTTTATACAATATTTATGATTTAAAAGATACCCCTCAAAACGACTTACTAAAATATTGTAAAGATCTAGAAATAGTGTTAACTGATGGGAATTCATCAGATATAAACGCGCTGGACCAGGCAGACGAGATAGTATCAGTTTTGGCCTTACTAAATAAAAAAGAAAGTCCAATCGAGATTTTAAAATTCATTTCAAAGCTGGATTTTGCTGCAAATCTCGGTATAGTTTAAAGAATCATGCTTACTCTCCCAATAAGTGTGGCAAATAAGTTTCTCCAAATTAAAGTTAATTAAAAATTTTTTACGCTCTACAACTACCGAGGATCGGCTAAATGACTTGACAACATTAGCCATTGTATATGAGCTAGCTGAAGAAATTGATGCATGATAGCTGCAGGTATAGTGGGTGACAAGGAAAGAAGGCTTTAAGTGTATCTATCGCGATTGCACTTGTGAATTATGTAACAAATTTTAAAAGCTTTCATTGTTTTTATTGCAATTTAGCAATAATAATGAATAATACTATATTAACAATTATTTTATATAATATTAACTAAATTATGGTAAGTGGCCTCAATAGGTCAACCGTAGGAGATCTGGGTTAGCAAGCAGATGGTCCAGGGTTCGATTACCCTCCGGAGTGATAATTTTTCTAGATACATTTGCATTCAAAGTATAATTTAATGTAAAACATTAATTAAACAAAATAAATTAACCTTTATCTAAAATTTATAACTTTTGTTACTTACATACATCTTTTTGTCAGATAACTATCGTTATGTTTATCAAATTTCATTAAAATTAGAAATGATCGTGTTGTAGCCTGTAATGATTGGACTTTGGATCACTCAATTGAATACAGGTAATTGTAATCTTTGAGTACATGACAACTTCATAATTGTGTCCCTTGCAGTGGCCTATATTTTGAAAAAAGCTACCTTATTGCATTAGTTTTTGTTATAAAAATTGTTTCAATTACACATCTAAATACTTTAAAAACCTATTGACAAAAGTATATTTTTCTCGTAAGATAGAATGTCTTTTGTGAAGTAGTTGCCATTGAAAGGGGTATAGGACATTACGCAAACTACGCCGACCCTTAAAATAAATTTTGCTACTGGACTCTATGCCGACCACAAACGGTGGATACTTTGCCGACCGTGGACTCTAAGAAATTGATGCATGATAGCTGCAGGTATAGTGGGTGACAAGGAAAGAAGGCTTTAAGTGTATCTATCGCGATTGCACTTGTGAATTATGTAACAAATTTTAAAAGCTTTCATTGTTTTTATTGCAATTTAGCAATAATAATGAATAATACTATATTAACAATTATTTTATATAATATTAACTAAATTATGGTAAGTGGCCTCAATAGGTCAACCGTAGGAGATCTGGGTTAGCAAGCAGATGGTCCAGGGTTCGATTACCCTCCGGAGTGATAATTTTTCTAGATACATTTGCATTCAAAGTATAATTTAATGTAAAACATTAATTAAACAAAATAAATTAACCTTTATCTAAAATTTATAACTTTTGTTACTTACATACATCTTTTTGTCAGATAACTATCGTTATGTTTATCAAATTTCATTAAAATTAGAAATGATCGTGTTGTAGCCTGTAATGATTGGACTTTGGATCACTCAATTGAATACAGGTAATTGTAATCTTTGAGTACATGACAACTTCATAATTGTGTCCCTTGCAGTGGCCTATATTTTGAAAAAAGCTACCTTATTGCATTAGTTTTTGTTATAAAAATTGTTTCAATTACACATCTAAATACTTTAAAAACCTATTGACAAAAGTATATTTTTCTCGTAAGATAGAATGTCTTTTGTGAAGTAGTTGCCATTGAAAGGGGTATAGGACATTACGCAAACTACGCCGACCCTTAAAATAAATTTTGCTACTGGACTCTATGCCGACCACAAACGGTGGATACTTTGCCGACCGTGGACTCTACGGCTATCGCAAGCGGTGAGCACTTTGTCGACCATGAACGCTACACCGACTGCAAGCAGTGGAAACTTTGCCGATCATAGACATAACGCCAAGCCTACCTCAACCGGTGAACACTTTGCCGATGGTGGATACTAAACTAATCTAACCTAACTTAAGGCCATATTGTAGAAAACATTACAGAGATCATATTTGTGAACACCACATTAAAACCGACCAACAGGTTAATTAGTTTTAGCTTCAGAAGGTTACCTTAACATGCCCATAAACATTGTAACTGTGGACGGCTTGTCCACCGCTTGCGGTAGGCAAAGTGCCCACCGCTGGAGCTCGGCATAGTATCCACGGCCGGCAAAGTGTGCAGTGCCAAAATTTATTTCAAGGGACGGCGTAGTGACCACGATCGGCAAAGTGTCCAGTAGCAAAATTTATTCCAAGGGTCGGTGTAGCGTCAACGGTCGGGAGAGTGTCCAAAACGGCAAATCGGTGTAGTGCCCACGGTCGGCAAAGTGTCCATCGGTTGCGGTCGGTGTAATGTCCGCGATTGGGAAAGTGTCCACCGCTAACGGTCGGTGTAGTGTCCACGGGCGGCAAAGTGTCTAAAACGGTCAGTCGATGTAGTGACCACGGTCTGCAAGTGTCCAGTAGTATAATTCATTTTAAATGCCGGCGAGGATCTATCAAAAAATATCTATCTATCAAAACGGCTTGCCTATCGCTTGCGGTCGGCGTAGTGTCCACGGTCGGCAAAGGGCCCACCGCTTGCGGTCGGCGTAGTATCCAATGTCGGCAAAGTGTCCATCGCTTGCGGTCGGAGTAGTGTCCACGGTCAACAAAGTGTCCAGTATCAAAATTTATTTCAAGGATCGGCGTAGTTTCCACGGTTGGCAAAGTGTCCACCGCTAGCGGTCGGCGTAGTGTCCACGGTCAACAAAATGTCCAGTAGCAAAATTTTGTTCAAAAGTCGGCGTAGTATCAACGGTCGGTAGAGTGTCCAAGACGGCTAGTCGGCGTAGTGTCCACGGTCGGCAAAGTGACCACCGGTTGCGGTCGGCGTAGTGTCCGCGATTGGCAAAGTGTCCACCGCTAACGGTCGGTATAGTGATCACGGTCGGTAAAGTGTCCAGTAGCAAAATTGATTTTAATGACGGCGAGTTTACTATATTATATGTTTACTATATTGTTTTTTCAAGGTATCATGGATAAAACAGTAGGAAAAGTAGCAACGTTGCTAGTCTTAAAAAATAAAAATATCTTAATGGAGCAATTAGAAAAGAATAGGTTGCCAGTCATTGTGCAGAGCTTTAAATATTCAATAGATACACCATGTAGATATTACATTCTTCCTTATTGACACTAATGCAGCCACTGACAGTAGTAATAAATTGACAACTACTTAAGAAGCCCTAAGCAATTAAGAAAATAAAGTAAAATGTAGTGACTATTACACAAACTTTATATTTTATTAAATAAATTTATGTAATAGTATAGTAATAGTAAAAAATAACAAAAGCACAGTTATATCTGAAACAACACTCTTAGTGTCATACTTATTGTCTTTAATATATCGAAGTGAAGTACAGATTATACATATGTAGTGAAAAGGATGATAATAAAGATTTAATAAAAGAATGAACATTTCTTTTTGTGTAGTATGTATTTTTAGCTTTATGAAAATGTAATTATCTAATATAAAAACAACAAACTTTTAATTCTTAGACTTATTAAGTTCTCTTTCTGTAGCAAATATTGCTGATGACATAGCTAAGGCAGGGTTTGCTACTGCGATTATATTATCTCCACTTACGGCTATTACTTGTGGTAAATTCGTGTCTTCATTTTCTGAATCTCGAAGCTCATCCGATGTACTCTGCAATATAAAAGATACGTGTTAAAAATCTAGATTTAACTAGTTCTAAGTGGTGATAATATAAGAGATAGCTTCACTATTTATCCAAGATTTGAACTTCATGAACTCATTGAATTTCAATAAAGAAATTAGTGGACAAATATCTGTAATTTTGTAAAATATTTCTTCAGAAAAAATATTCGAGATGGGCATTGTCCCAAGTGTGGACATTACTAAAGGCCTTGACTAGTTAACATGAACTAATATCCCAAAGACTTCTGTAACACAGCGGTGTTTTTCATTTCTTACTGACCCTGAATCTCAATCCATCTAGTTGTAATTTCACAGTATTAACATTCATTATTTTCAGATTTTACACAAAATTCCATATAAAGATTCAAACCCTTCCTGAGACTTCAAATTATCATTCTCTCAGTATGAGTACTTAGTATGCATATATACAGACTATCTACACTATTCAAACTATAAGACTTTACAGACTACATACACCAGTGGCGGATTTAGGCACAAGCGTTGGAAGCGGCCGCTTCAGGCCCCACTAGTCAGGGGGCCCCGCAGAGGAGTACTGTCCAGAACCGCAGTGGACACGCGACAAATAACAATTATTGGCATGGGAACTCACTTTGTCGCGAGAAGTAAAACTTGAAACAGTTCATATCTTGTACATTAGGGTAAAAAAGGTGTACGATCGACGCAATAAAGCTTCGTGCGAATAGGCAAGCATTCAGAGCGATAGACCTGCAAGAAATGTATCATCTCTATTGCTCTGAATGCTTGCCTTCAATGCCTTCAACAAAAATCTGCGCGTTCGTCCGACTTGACATTCGGGGAAGGGGAACTGTACCACATTTCCCAATGTTGAAACAATTTTAAACACATTTTTAATATTACCAATATCACGATATGTAATGCAACTGGAGAACGATCTTTCTCCGTTCTTAAACGTGTAAAAAATTATTTAAGAAATAATCTTGGACAAAGTCATTTAATAAGTTTATTAATAATTTTTATTGAAAATGTTATTGCGTTTTGAAAATGTTATTGATAAACTTGCTGCTTTTAAAAGCAAAAACGTTTCATTATAAAAGAACTGATTATGAAATAAATGTATTTATCTACAACTACAGAAAATAACACAGTTCAGACAGTCTATTAACCATGAAAATGACTCATAGCTCACAATCTCTAAACTATACGGAATTGACCCTGGGAAATGATTTCGCATTTTCGGTGGTTCTATTAAAATACCACAGATGTCAGTACATCCAATATTTCTAATTATTTGAAATGTATAAAGTTATAACTTTTAGATAAAGGTTAATTTATTTTGTTTAATTAATGTTTTACATTAAATTATAGTTTGAATACAAATCCATGTAGAAAAGATTACACAGGCCTGCGAGAAATTTGTGATTAAACTATTTTGATTTGTTTAGCTTAGTTGGGATGTATATTTGATTAAAACAAACCCATTTTTGTTTACATCACGTAGATTTTTTTTGTAAACCAATATTGTGATATTTCTTGTTGCTCAAATCAAATTAAATATTTCTTTCATTTCCAAAACTTTCAGAGCAGAAATACTGATAAATTTTGGGCACACTTAAAGCATTGGTTTAAAGGAACAAGAAAAGTCTGCGTTTTGGAATACCAGTGGCTTGGAGAGAACCAAGAAATCACACCCACCGACGACTGGTATTTTTGCTTGGTGATATTAAGGCTAATGACACAAGAACTCTTAAATATATTAACTATCTCAATCTTCAGTCGGCAATGAGACTAGTTCCACATGATGCTGATATACCTGTACCAGTTCCACGTAAAGCATTGCAGTTTAGTGTTGATACCGAATCTTCAATAGATGCAGAAATTGAAATCACATTTTATAAGGTATTAAAATGCAGGCGGTGTTATAACTCCGGCTGGAAATCGATCCCTGAACCTTCCGCTTTCCAAGCGACATCTCTATTTCTGAGCTCTGTGTCGACTACCAGCATATAAAGTTATTACTACTATATAAAATTATAAAATTGTTATTGAATTAATGTGAAATTGATTAATTCTAATATTTTTAGATAATTGTTAGTATATAGTAATATTATTCATTATTGTTGCTAAATTACAATAAAAACAATAATAGCTTTTATAATTTGCTAATTCCCTATATCCTGAAATGTAAAGTGCGTACATACAGCGAACGACTCCCGGCCGCCCTAGTATCTCGCCGGGTCACTTTGGTCGCGGCCATAATATGTACGTACTACGTGCACGTTCAAAAACGATATATCCTTCTAATGGCTTTAATCCATAAATTTAGAATAACCGGTCTATAACATGGAGATCTAAAAATATTTTGGGAATTTATTATTTAAAATTACATATAAATAAAGCATTAGGTATTCAATGTATGGTAGCTACGGCTATGGCAGGTAGCTATAAATTGTGCTAACGCCGTTGATTATAAAATGCCTTTTTATAATAAATATACAATTTATAAAAAAACGCGGGTGAAGATGGAAATAAAACTTTGTACGCGACACGCTTTGCAATTAATCTTTACTGGGCTCACTGGATTATGGAAACCTGCTACTTCGTTGCTCGCCCCACAAACTTTCTAGTTCACCCGTAAAGATTCATTTACAAAGCTTGACACTAATTAACTATTAAAAATATTATTAACTTAAATAATTGTTCAAATTTCAGTACTAATTTTATAAATAAATGATTATTACATTGGGTTATACGCATTTCTTAATTTTTACAACTAAAGGTGCTTGCAGACTTGTACACTTTTCGTATTGCGCAATCTGAAAAATGGCGCAAGTTTGGTAAAATGGCAAGTTGCACGCCACTTTTCAAGTTGCGTACACTTTTAAAATTGCTATGTGTGAGCAGCTACAGATACTGAAGTTGCGCAATATAAAAATGGACGACGTGTTGGTTATATAAAGTGGCGCAATATTTGCTTTAGCGCCATTCATTTCTGGCGCAACTTTAGACTTATTTATGGTTATGTGTGAACACAACGTGCAATTTTGTAGTTGTGCCACGGAAAATGGCACAACAAAAGTGTACAAGTCTGAAAGCACCTGTTAAGGTGCTTTCAGACCTTTAGGTGTTAACCTGTTTTCCACAAAATGTGACCATTGTCCACTTTTGACAATCCAGAACATCTCAAATCATATTTAACGTTAAATATTTTTCCTAGCTTTTGGTGTTTTATTATGTTTTTGTGGTCGTAGATAAAGTGTATTGTGTAACACGTGCAAAAACGCCAATTTCATACTCGTGTGATTACGGAATTCGACTTTATTTCATGTCGCAACTTCTTTACACGTTGGAAATTGTCACTTTTCTGCACTTGTAACACAATATAGTAATAATATTTATTAATAGGTATAATGTCAATTAACGAATAAGTCAGTTATACCACCAAAAGAATTAAATGATACGATTACATACATAGTACATATATTAATTTCAAAATATTGTTATAGTTAGATATGTAATTAATTGTATTTAGTATATTAATAATTGTATGTAGGTACTTACTTAATTTATAATAAAATAATATATTATTATTAGGTATATAAATTGTAGTAATTGATTTATACGAGGGTGGTTCAAATATAAACCGGAATCTTTGAATAAACGCGCGAAGAAGTTAGTGTCGTTAAAGTGGCTGTACTGGATGTTAGATTGGTCTGTTACAAAGCGTAGAGAACAGCTGGGACCGCGTAATTTCGCTTGTCAGTGTAGTTGTAGCCATGAGTGAGAAGGACGTACCAGTGTCTGTTGCGCAACGCATTATTATTCGTTTTTTGGTCAAAGATAATGTAAAAACCGCGGAAATTTATCGGAAATTGCTCGAGCAGTTCGGGAATGAGTGCCTCTCCAAGACTCAAGTGTATGATTGGTGTTCCGCTTTTCGAAATGGCCGAGAAGTGGTGGCAAACTTGCCACATGCGCGGCGCCCCAAAACAAGCGTTACCGATGAGAACGTCCGCGCTGTAGAAAAACTCATTTTGGGAGACCGACGCATTACTGTACGCGATATGGCTGCACAAGTGGGCATCAGCATAGGCAGTATTGAGCAAATAATTCATGAACGGCTCGGTTACCGCAAAATATCAGCCAGATGGGTGCCAAGACTTTTGAATTTTGACCAGAAATTAACACGCTGGGAGTTTGCACGCGTCTCCTGCAGCGATATGCAGACGAAGGAGACAATTTATTGCAGCGCATATTCACCACAGACGAGACTTGGGTGCACTACTATACTCCGGAGAGTAAACGCGCGTCTATGGAGTGGAGGAAGCAAGAGGAAGGCGCGCCAGTTAAAGCGAAGGTTACACTGTCAGCGGGAAAGGTGTTGTGTACCGTGTTTTGGGACATGAGAGGAGTAATTGCGGTCGATTTTCTCACTGAACAACGAACTGTGAACGCGCAGTATTATAGTAACCTTCTAAAACACACGGTGAAACCTGCCTACAGATCGAAACGACGCGAGATTCCAATCCGAACTGCGATATTGCTGCAAGACAACGCCAGACCGCATACAGCTCGGCTTACGATGGAAACATTGCACGAATTGGGTTGGGAAACACTGGAACACCCTCCTTATAGTCCCGATTTGTCGCCATGCGACTATTATTTATTCGGTCCATTGAAAGAGGCACTTGGCGGACAGTGATTCAAAAGCAATGCGGAGGTAGAATCTTTCGTGCGCGAATGGTTACGTGACAAGCCGAAAGATTTTTACGAAAAAGGCATCCTAAAGCTTCCGAAGAGATGGCAAAAGTGTGTAGAGTGTGACGGAGACTATCTAGAAAAACTGTAAAACATTTCAGCTCTGTAACTTAATAATAAAATTCTTTACAGCAAAATTCCGGTTTATATTTGAACCACCCTCGTACTATGGGGGCCCCAAAAATTTGTAACGCTTCAGGCCCCTTAAATGTTAAATCCGCCACTGACATACACTATACAGGCTATACACAGAATATGAGAATGCACATTGCAGTTATTTTGATAAAATGTGGTACTACTAGCATGAAATGTTCAGGTCCCTACTCTGCTCGGTTTCAGCTCTGAAATGCTTATATACGTCTAATTACATTTAGATTACATTTAATTTAAAACTTTCTGTTGGTCTTATCTAATATTTTGCCCCTACAGTATTTACTAATAGTAGGTAATATACAGGGCGTAAATTAAGTATGGAAACTGTGGTATTATTTGAATACGACCATAGATAGAACTCTGAAATTTGGTATAGAAGTAAAACATACGGTTTTCTACTAATATTCGCGTTTCCAACTTTTTTATCGGTCGTTACGACTGCAGCACGGCCAACTTGATTATTTTTTTAAATTAAAATGGGGGTCGAAAGTACCATCATTAGAAAGCTGTTTTTGTGTAGAATCCAACTATGTAGCACTTGATATGGTAGTTTTAAAAAATAACTTCACTATACCAAATTAAACTTTGAGAATATTACTTTCAATGGTTTGCTAGATATGCTAAAAATTTAGTTGGCGGTGAATGCTTTGTTTTGTTTTTCAACTTTAAACAGTACATTTATGAAGAATACCCCTTTAACCATTGTATAAGAATTTTCAAGGAGCGACACCATCTTGATGTTGAGAGTAAACAAATATTTGTTATAAAATTTCAAACAATGAATCACATACTAGTAACTATCAACGTCACACTGACTAGTAATAACCAAAACAACATTTAATTTTAAAAGCCTAGCAGATGTTTACAAAAGATCTTCAAATTGCTCCCCATTCACTTCTTGGCATTTACAAATCCCCGAACGGCATGGACAATGAAATCACCAGGAATATCTCTCACTCCCTGTGAAATTCTTTGAACTAATTCAAGTAAGTTGCCTGGTTTGTTAATGTATACACGACTTTTTACGTATCCCCACAAGAAAAAGTCTAGAGAAGTTAAATCCGCAGATCGTGCAGGCCATTCAATATGTCCTCGTCGTCCAATCCATCTTTGGGGAAAAACTGTATATAATATGATCACGAACTTCCCTGGCCTAGTGAGGAGGGGCTCCATCCTGTTGAAACCAAATTTCATCGCTTATTGTGTTAGGAAAGTTTTGATTTGGGTACAATCTTGTGAGGGCAGGGATAATCTCATTTTGTAACAATCGTAAATATCTCGCTGAAGTTAGAGTGTATTCCATAAAGAATGGTCCTCTGATATCCCTACCAACGATTCCTGTAATTAAGATGCAGGAAGTATTTAGTATTTTGAAATTTTTTTTGACCTATTACATATCTGCCCAAACGTTAATTTTTTCTGGAAATTGAGTAAGCGATTCTTCCATCCACCGGGGATTGCTATCTGACCAATTCCTACAGTTTTGTCTATTCACCTCACCGTGTAAGTAAAACGTAGCTTCATCAGTGAATACAATGTTATTCACAAAATTTGGATCGTGATTCATGCGATCCATTATTATTTCGCAAAACTGCAGTCGTCGATCGAAATCGTCTTCATTTAGTTCTTGCACTAGTCGAACTTTACAGGGATGAAATTTTCGGTTCTTCAAAATTTTAAATGCTGATTGCTTGCACATAGCGTGATTTGCAGCTTGCTGTTTTAGGGAAGTTTTTGGATTGTTAACAACGTCCAACATTACATTTAATGCATTTTCATGTTTTTGGGCGGCCCGATTTTGCTAGATTTTTAACACTGCCAGTCTGGGTGAAGCGTTTTAATATTTTACAAACCGTAGATTTACTAATAGGATTTCTATTAGGGTATGTTGCATTAAATAAATTACATACTTCCGCATAACTACGTCTTCTATCACCATACCCTATCATCATGAGAATCTCTATTCTCTCCTTTTCTGTAAGATTTTCCATGGTACTTTCTCACTAACTTGGCAAATTCAAACAACACTTATAATGTTTTGACGTTCAATATTTGTTGAACAATAGTGACATTCTTTAGTTTTCAGCGATTACTATCGGTTTCAGTTATTTAATAAATTTTTATTTACAACCTTTAATTTGGTATAGTAAAGTTATTTTTCAAAACTGCCATGTCAAATGCTACATCCTTGGATTCTACACAAAAACAGCTTTCTAATGATGGTACTTTCGACGCCCATTTCAATTTAAAAAAATAATCAAGTTGGCCGTGCTGCAGTCGTAATGATCGATAAAAAAATTGGAACCACGAATATTAGTAGAAAACCGTATGTTTTACTTCTATACCAAATCTCAGAGTTCTATCTATGGCTGTATTCAAATAATACCACCGTTTCCATACTTAATTTACGCCCTGTATATACCATAATTAAAATTTTGATGAAATGTCTATAGAGACTAAGAAAAACCAAATTGTAATTATTTTGAGAGGATGTGATACCATTGGTAAGAGCGAGTGATTTACTCCATTTTCTTTTTCATGTACTGTATAGTCCATACAGACCGTACAGACAAGACAGCCTATGCAGACTGTACATATTATACAAGATACCAGTATATACAGACTGTACAGGCTTTACGGAATATACAGATTATAAACGCTGTATAGACTATGCAGACTGTACAGAATGTAAAGACTGTTCATAATGTACAGAATGTACACTATTCAGGCTATACAGACTATACAGACTCTACAGACTGAACAGACTGTACATACTGTACAGACTGTACAGACTATACAGACTATATAGACTATACAGACTGTACAGACCACACAGACTTTACAGACTATGCACTTATGCAAAAAATACAGACTGTGTGATACAAACTGTACATACTATAAAGGCTATGCAATATGAGTATGTATCTGCTTGTGTGACTGTACCAGACTAGTGCTATTTCTTGTAAACTACATGTCACTCTTTTCTGTTGGGAAGGCATTTTACTTACTTGGGAATAATCGTTTTCTCCAGGAAATAGGCTGTCTTGTTCTGGGCCGCTTATCTGCAAACAAAAAATTTACAATAGGTACTACTTAACAAGGGTATAATTCAGTATATTACTTCAGTGTGCGACTACTGTACGGAATTAATTTGCATTCTCGAAAACATTTTTAAAAAGTTATGCTAACTATTTGCATTATTTTAATATGCATTATACAATTTAATATAGTGGATACATAACAGATAATAAATTGATGATGAATAAATATACTTCTTGTATAAAAGCTTTTTTGAGGTTGGCTTTAAAAATAGTGTAATTCTGATAAAAGGTTCTGATTAAAAATCCTTCAGCTCATTATAATGCACTTCATGAGTAAAAAGAAGTAATTATACACTGCATCGAATGTTTGACAAAACACTGCAATTTACAATAGTAATGCTCATTCAGTGCTATGTTTTTAGGCTGAGAAACCACAATAACATGATGCATAAATTAAATGAAATTAAGTAATGTCCAAAAAGGCTTTCAAAATTCGAATTTCAAATTTCCATGTTGGGAGGTATCACAAAAGTGCACCGAAATACGCCGACTAAGTCAATTGATAAGACTGCAAATAAGACCGAGTTCATTGCTAAGTAATAGTAAACTGCATGCTACTTGTTAGTGTTTCGTTAGTTTAACAAATTATGTCTGCTTAACATTCCATACAGTAGTTTGACTGTCTATAAAAATCAATACAGTGCTAAAAGCAGGCACGTTTACCATTTTACTTCTATAAAATTACTACAGAAAAAATAGCTACTACAAATAACATCTAAACATAAATTAGTTACAGTTACACTACATACATATTTTTACAAAAAAAGAAACTAATAAATTGAAGTTTATTAAACAGTACCCAATTCTACACAGACCATAGACAACAAAATCTGGAAAAAGCTATTTGGCAAAGTCTATAAACGGTGTTTTAATAAACAGCTATAGAAGCTATGTAGTGTAATTAAGGGAAGGTATTCATATACTATTATTTATGCTAAAATTTCATAAATGTCTTTACTGATTTATTATCACATTAGTGCTGAACAGTTTATGATAATTACTAATTAACTTCGATAACGTTGATATGTACATCTATCGGACTGACTTATTGTGCTATAACATTTGTAATAATATACATTAGCTACGTCAATTTGATCTATAATTAATGCGTTAGTTGCATCTGTAAATGCATAGTGGTAGATCTACAAAATAATCTCAAAAAAGCTGCTGGTAATTCGGTTAACGTCATGATTATGATTACTCTGTTTTACATAGTTACTCATTTAGATGCCCAGAATAGATAATTATTTACTGAGAAGTAAATAGGAAAACTATACCATAATATCCACGTACTAATACATTTAATTATAAGACATACCAATATTTTCTGTTATCCAATACAGTAATATTTCCGAAAGATATATTAATAAGGCTTAATACGCCTTAAGGAAAGCTATCTGGTATGATTCATATTATAAATCAGTACAGTTTACCATCACTGCTGGAGCATGAGCTTGTAAAGTAGACAGTAGGATGGAAAGACCTGCTCTGATCTCCTGGAACCTATCCGTCTGCTAACTCAAAAGTTTCCAATTTGTGTGGAGAAAAGGATTTAACCATAGACATCTTTGAATTTTTCCCATTTCTTTTGGACTTAAGGCTTGTTGACTTTGAGTGATTCTGATGGGTTTTCAATATAGTAGGAGTAGAAACGCTCAGGATATGACTAAAAAGCTTTGTTAAGATTATGCGAACCGACCCATGAAAAAATCGCACACTTTTACTGACTGGAACCAAGAACCAAAAAGTCCAAAACTAATGGAAAACCCTTTGATTTAAGCACTTATATAGTGAAATTTTCTCTCTTGACACAAAATGGAAACCATTAATCTATTAGTCGGATATATCGGAGGGTGAGTAGGTCAGTAGCTTAAATTAATCATAATCAGTAGTGATGGGAACTTGGGTGTCGAGTGTCGTGATACTGTTCGTGGTCTTGACACTTGAAGTGTGGCGACACTTCGTGTCGAACAGTATCGCTCTTATTCGAGTGTAATTCGAAGTTGCTTGATCATTCTTACAAAGAAATTAAAGGCAGATTTGTTGAACTGGGCAACAATCATTGAATAAGACGTACATATAAAACTATTTTGTTGTAGATTTTTTTAGTTAAAATTATAAATTTATGAATTATTTGCAAAACATTAATTTAAAAGCCGAAACCTGAAAAGTTGACGTGAAGCCTCCGTGGTTCAATGCCAACGGTGGCTTGCTAAACTTCACGGGCTGGTGGAATGCAAGATCGAACCCCGTTACAAGCATAACTTTTTTTAAATTTTATTTGTCATTAATCTTTAATTTAATAACAATTTAAATAATTTGTTATTATTCTTTTATTCGAAAATTTATTCTTTTATTCTTTTTATTCTTGTAGACAAAAATTCTGGTTTTCACTTAATTAAAAGCATAAACGATTCATTATCTGGCCAAGACATTTTAGACGAGCTAAGACATTATTCGTTTGTAGAATTAAACAATTTTAAGTATGCCCCAATTACGTCTTGCGATGTGGAACGGAGTTTCTCAAAATATAAAACAATATTTAGGGATAATAGGCATATGTTTACTTTTGAAAATTTAAAAATGTACGTCATTGTGAACTGTAACGCTCTTATGTTTAGAAAATATAATTAATTAAATTATTGCATAGGATGTCAAATTAAAATAATTTCTGTAAATAAAATGTAAATAACGCTAAACAGGTGTTTTTTTTAATAATGAAAGTGCATATATTTATTAAAAATTTCTAATAAACGCATATTTCATGATTTTTAAGTGCATATTTCACGTTTTTATAGTGCATAAGTGCATGCATATTTCAGCATTTTTAAGTGCATACAAATCCTATACCTAATCATTACAGTATCTTTCGCAATTTTATTTTGACTGTATCCTCGACTTCACATACGTTTTTACCTTTAGTAGTAGTCATTTGCAAACGCGAGTACAAAAATTTATTGTATAATTTGTATATTCCAGTAATGCTATTCGCGGTAAGACCTTTTGCGAACCGCCTTCATTAAAAGATTTTTCTGCTTTTACATTGTTGACCTCTAAAATTGTCAATTATTCACTGAAGTAATTAGATATCAATTTATATAAGTTTCGTGAACAGTTTAGTTCATTCATTGAATTTAATAATGCTGGCCACAATTCTGCATTGAACTGTTGGATAACATCGCTTTGTTTCTTTGAGACTATCTTCTGCGAATCTATCCATTTCGAAAACAGCCCATGTTGTTCCTTTTTGAGGTGTAAAGTCAAACTGATTATTTCAAACAGATTGTTTACAAATAAATACTTCATTATTATTTCGATCATTCATTTTTCTAAAATTTCTCCACTTACATCGATGATTGTCCATATGTCCATTACCCTTTTGTATCGTTGTGAGAAAAGAATTACTTCTATGAGTAGTCTTCCTGATGCCTACTTGCACTACGGAGTATCTGTCTGTACAGTATGTACTACCTGTAATATGGACTGGTTCGTTCTGTTACTTCACAGTACTGATTCTAAGATTTACTTTTTAATTAAATTTATCTCTTCTTTTACTTTTCCTTCAATCAACTGTCTAATTCTGTCTAATATGTTACATTATCATAGTTTTGTAATCTAAATTTTACGAATATGTTATTGTTAAATGCATCTTCAGCGATCCTCTTTTATTATACAGGGTGCGGCAAAAGTCAGTTAACCGAATTGCATATTAATAAAAACAAACAATGACGGAATACAAAAACTTGGTTTATTATTAAAAAAACTTGATAAAATGATACAAAAACATACAAACAACTACATTTTATGTTCAAAGTGTGAACCACCTTCATCAATACATTTTTGGCATCGCTTATATACGGTAAAACAGGTCTTCCTACATAATTCTGCATTGGCACGAACAGTTTCCAATCCTCCCTTTTAAATGTCGTATATCGCGTATTGGGGTGGCAAAAACTTTATCTTTAAGTACTCCCCATAGGGCGAAGTCACACGGCGTCAAATCTGGCGACCGCGCGGGCCACTCAATTCTGCCTCTTCTCCCTATCCAATCGCCAAACTCGTCATTTAAAAAAGCACGAACTTGTAGTCCGTAATGAGGCGGGGCGCCGTCCTGTTGAAAATATTGAATGTCTTGTAACTCTGGATTATTTTCAAGTTCTCCTTTTAAATCGATGAGAAGTTCCAAGTAATTCTCAGCATTTACTGTCCCATTAAATAAATACGGGCCGACAAGACCACCCGCATAAATTCCAGCCCATACAGTTATACCAGGAACATTTAATTCTTCTGTAATGGTTGCATGAGGGTTATCAGATGCCCAGTACACGCAATTGTGACGGTTAATTCGCCCGTTCAATTTAAATTGCGCTTCGTCCGACCAGAGAATGGATCGATACAAATTTCCGTCGTCTTCCGCACATCCACTAAACCACTCGCAAAATTCTAGCTTGCGATCAGGATCGTCTTCATTTAAGGCGTGCAACAATCGTGGACGATAACAACGCATATTCATTTTCTTTAACATACGTCGTACACTGCGGTCCGATATTTCTAATTCACAAGATGTACGACGTGCAGATTTAGTAGGTGCTTCGATGAACGCTTGGGCAACGGCTTGCATATTTTCTTCTGTGCTTACGATGGTGGGGCGGCCACTACGAGGCGCATCTAAAACCGACCCGGTCTCTAAAAATTTCTTATGTAGTTTATACACCATTTGTCTCGTAGGAATAGGTATGCGAGGATGCTGCTCCGCAAACTCTTCAAAAATGGTATTGTAGTCGGCATTGTAACGTAGGTACCCTGACAATAGGCACACGCGTTCGGCTTTCGTGTACTTTCTACGGAGCTGCGCTGCCATCGCGATGTTACTCGGATGAACGACACGGGTATACTATACTAACTAACCCCCTCTCACTCTGAGCATTCTATAAAATAGTCGCGCGTGGTTATTTTTGATAGCATTAACTGACTTTTGCCGCACCCTGTATATAAGTGGTATTCAACACAAGCAATTTATTGATATGTAGTCTACATCTACAACATACGTTGCACTATATTTTTAATTTATTTGCAATTTCTAAACTTGTTTCAGCAACTGAATTATTCGTTCTTTTTGCTACAACCCACAACTTGGAAACCAAGCCCCAGAAGCTATGAAGCTTGTGCGGGAGGGAGGGGAAGATGGTTATTATCACGTAGGCTCAAAGTGCGGCTGCAGCCGACATACAGATGGATCAGCGCAAATCCCCCACGTTTGTATCACACCTAAGAAAAAACTGCAGAAAACCTTAACCAGATCTGCCGGTACCAGGAGTCGAACCTGAGTCGCTTGAGTGAAAGTCCAGCACGCTAGACAATACACTACCAAGGTTGTTTGATTTTATAACTACATAAATTTTGATAATATGACAATTATTTCCATATTTAGTTCAGAGTTTTGAGATATAACTACTCCTGAGGCATTTTCTTTGGTTAATTCTTTTGGGATATTGTGTATTTCTTAATTCTGTAACGGTTGTGTCTAATTCATTTCCGCATGTTTCGTAATCTTTTTACTAATAACCTTTACCTTAGCCTTACATCCTACTTCTATAAATAATCGACCTATTCTTAATAATAATAATGATAATTGCTACAACCTATAACCTGGAAATCAGGCCCCTGAAGCTATACAGCTTGAGCGGGAGGGAGGGGGCGATTATTATAATTACGTAGGCCCAACGTGCGGCTGCAGCCGACTTAGAGATGGAACAGTGCAAATCGCACATTTGTGTCACAGCCTCACAGCTAAGGAAAAACTGCAGAAAACCTTAATATAACCAGATCTGCCGGTACCAGGAGTCGAACCTGGTCCGCTTGGATGAAAATCCAGTACGCTAGACAATAACACTACCAAGGCTATTAATGATTGGAAGTATTTATACTGAGCATTATTTTTGTATGATTTACTTTGTTTTTAAATCAGACTTTCATGTAGTAGAGTAATTATATTTTGTTTGCACTCTCACTTTAAATTGCTTAATGAATTGTACAGATTCCTAGATGGATACTACTTCCAAGTATATCTTCGGTCTCTCTACTAGAGATGCCAATTCGCTGTCATTTTCATTCACCACTTCTGTCAATTCGTTGTAAAGTCTTTATATTTCCTTATCTTTTTTTACTGTTGAGACTGATATCACAATGTCTAGTTTGCAGTCCTTCCACAGACATTCACTTTTTTCTGGTACTTTAATTTAAACATTGTCAAACATTCTCTAAGTGCACGTCTACCCGTACGCTATCTTGACGCGCGCGCGTGTGTATGTGTGTGTGTGTGTGTGTGAGAGAGAGACGCACCTGAGCGCACGCGCACATATGTGTTTACGTACGAGCGCGCGCGTGTGTACAAGGTGTTCTTGAGACTCTGGGATATACATACTTCTAAACAGAATTTTTTAATAAGAATCCAGTCTTGCTCCTGCTCGCGCACGCTACTAGAAAAATTGCACGAGCACTTTGTTTAAACATGACAACCGGCAAAGTTATTATAAACGAACTTGGCTCTGCTTTTATTATAATTAAAATTATTTTGTTTTGTAAAAATAAGTAAAATGAATGCATACATGACACAAAAAAAATAATATAGTTTTTTGGTATTTGAGTGGTAATAGTCTCAGCCAAACAGCGCCACTATTTAGCGAAAACTATGGATAGAATAACCTGAATAATCGTAACAATAATAGTAAAATAGTACAGGATGCGTTAATAACTCTTGAAAAAAGAAACAGGATGAACTTGAAGATGCAGAATGTACCTATTATATAAGGAAATTGATATTTTAGAATTTCATAATAGCACATCTAAATTTAGGTATGAGATGAATAACTAATGAAATAGAAAAAAGAGCATTATATGAGGTTAGGTGGAGAGCAGAGCCTGTTTCAAGACAGGATCTTAACTTCGCCTCATGTTTATACCAAACGTTTACTTTATTTTTTGTTAAATACTGCGCAGAGAAATAAAGACGATTATTATTATTATACGTCCAAAAAGTATTAAAAATGATACAAACTTGGGTGTGTCGAGACATGTTTTGTGAAGCAATCTTCAATAAATAAGTCCCCACTGGTAGACTTAAACAAGAAAATGAAAAAACTATATAGGCCAACGCGTGATCAACAGCTGTGAAACACATTATGATAAGATAAGAATGTAAGCAGCATCTTATGTTAGCAGGGCTGTTAAAAAAATTCAGCAGTGTACGTTAGGATTGTACTGTTTAACATTTCGTTTGTCATCGTTGAATACATACACCCTAATAACGGGTTATTATTAAAAACTTCATTACGTTTTAAGTGTCATAGGATAATGGGTAATTTAAAGAAAAGTAATTACCAAAAAAATAGGGAAGATAAAATCAATTTAATAAGAATAATTTGACGTCGAAGTTAATAATAATTATTATTATCGTGTAAATTGATTTTCCCTAATTTGTACGTATATTTGATTATAATTGAATATATATGTTAAGCATTACTTTAGCTTTTCTTAAATAAAATCAATTTCTGACGCTACTGAATTATTCAAGCTCACCTACTGTTTCTCTTATCAGTTAAATTACTCTAGTCAACCACGTGATCGTCGAGTGATCACCGCGTGATTCGCGATACGTTTTACATTTCCGCCCTAGTGATTTCTGTGACCTGGATTCTTCATTTGTTTGTTGAGGTATAGTTGCTTGTTTTTTTTTATACCGCTGAGATGTATGTAGGTACATATGTTGTCAGTTTATTGCACAGTCACTTTATGCACTCATATGAACGATATGATGATAATTAGGCGTACGAATCGCTAGTTCGCAATATAAATACGGGAAAACCGTGACTCCATATTAATATAGTATACATATTTTTAATTATTAAAATTTTTGGAATTTTTTCTCAATCTCTCCATAGGTTAGACTCAGGAAAAGTGTCTAGTTAGCTGATTGCGAAGATTTGATCCTGTTACATTTCCATTTCTAAAGAGTTTATCAAATATTCTAATATAATTCTCATTTGTTTTTTTTGTTCATAACTTGAAACAGAAATATAGAAATTCCCCTAAGAAGATAAATTTTAGATAGATCGTACCATATTACTGCATATACTACATATCATGCTTAAAACATATTGCAATAGTCAAAATTCACTATTATGATATTCTAATAGGGAATGTACAATCTTTAATACTGTCATGGCGTAAAGCTTTGTTAAACATGAGAGTCTTGTGTTCATATAAAACTCTTTTATAGCTTTTATTAGAAAACAATAATCCTGTTGTAGCTACACAATTCGCTTTTGAAGTATCCTGCTACTGCGAACAAAAAAGATCTGATTCTAAATATCTTTTTGTGCTAATAAAAAATCCAATCAATACAAACACAAAACATATGCATTTACAACAATTAATTAATGTCATACTACCTTACTATCTGAAGCTGTGATATAGTATGGAGTTGAAATAAGGATTGTAGAGGTGACCTTGAAATGATTAATTCGTCAGAACATTTTTCCTACAAACAAATTGTAAGATGTGAGAAGTTGCAATGATTAGACAAGCTCTAAAAGTGTAATTGTTAGCAACACTATTATCTAATGACTCATATGCCAAGCAAAGCTATCAGTGATGTAACATCACACTTTGGGCTCTACTGCAAACATTATTTGAGGCCCTTATTGATAGCTATGTTTAAAGTTATTTGCCAGTTTAGAATTAAATGACACCCAAACAAAGCTTACTACTTCCAAAGATTGCCCAAACATAACACTAATAACTTCTGAAAAAATTGTCTACAATACGAAAAATATAATAACGTAACATTTTATGCAAAAATTTTGCGTGCACTCATACAACTGAGTGGGTATCACTTATTAATGAGACCCATCATGAAGTTACGTCATTGAAACTTTAATAACAAAAAGAAAATATTAGCATCTTACCTTATTCTGGAAAACCTGCATGCTAAAAAGTAAAATGCAAAAAACATTAATAGCTGTTATATGTTAATAAGCTGATTACTATAAGCAAAACACTAAAATAGTTTCTAGCAGTGCTGGATTAAGCATGGGTCACTAATGTAAGAACTGCATCATGCCCTATAAGAACATAAACATCTGTAAATCATAATAGAAATTATAGAAAACTATCAAAAGTATTGTTATTTTAAAGCAAAGCTAAAACTTGTAAATCTAAAGGTGATTTTATTTTCTCAGATACTAAATATCTATAGATTCATGATTTTTAATGGTTGGAATACTTAATCAACAGTACCAAGAGAAAAATGGTCATCTCAAATATTTAACGGTAGATATCGATTCGAAATATATTTCATTGCAGTCAGTAGCAGCCCAAGTGACTTTCTAATGATAAGCTGGTGATAGACACTAGGCAAACAATAATAACGTTAGTCTTATACAGAAGTCTTCACGCATGAACTGTCATTTATGCTGACATTAGTGACATTTGTCAATTTGTGTTACTTACATCTGTCTAATCAGATTCTATAGCTTGATAAATTCTAAAATATACGAAATAAGTAAAAGCTATTCTAAAGAAGGATTGTTTCAATCTTATTCTGATCTTATCAGGTAAGACTAATCCTCTAAAAATATAACAAAAAAAATAATAACCAACTCAGTGGACAAATCTTAAAATTAATCAATTGACAACAATCTTTGACAAAGCCCACAAAGTGATGAAGTGTGTGGAATTCACAAATGATACTCCCGATCGCACTGTTGCGCGTTTAGTGTACTCTAATAAGTTGGAGCAAACTGTATGTAAATTCCCCACACACCATCCATATACAAGTCATAAACAACACAAGCCTAGAACGGTGACTAATGCGATATCCATAGAGTGCCAAACGCACAAAGTAGTAAAATATGGCATTTCAAAATTTCAATGGAAATGGATAAATGGAATAAATGAATAAAAATTTATAAGACGCTTATGTTAAATAATTCTGTTAAGTCGACTGCAGTCGCACGCTGGGTGTGGTGTAATAGTAATATTACGCCAGGTCTCTTCCTCCAGCACAATCTCTAGATTCAGTATACCAAAATACACTGTATACGTAAGACGTCTTTTGAAAATCTGGTAATTTTTGCTCAAACTGATCACTTTCGGCCAACGGGGTAAGTTCGGCCTCAAGTAGCCACATCTATAGAAGACGTGAAACAAGATACTCAGATATGGATGCAGTGTGGTCAAATTAGGCGGTCTAGGAATTTGACCGCAGCCGGAATACCGCGGCCATAATACCGCTGCCGAAATACCTTTGGACAAAATACCGCGATCTAAAAAACCGCAAGGACAAAATACCGCGAGTGTTACATCTTGTGCGATATAATACAAAATCATTTATTCCTATGACTGAGAATTTTTCAAGAACTTGTGGATTTTTGTTATTAACTATGAAATCCGTTCAACTACATACGTTTTTAGTAATATGCTTCTTCATATGACAATTATTACATAAATAAATAACAAAAGCTACCAAGTTGTTAAAAACACTAAGCATTTGAGCTAGGCTTGAAACATTCGCAAATATGGAAATGGAAGAAGCCGTAGGAATAAATGATTTTATATTGTTACATAAGATCTAACACTCGCGGTATTTTAGCTCGCGGTATTTTGTCCTTGCGGTATTTTGGCCGCGGTATTTCGGCCACGGTATTACGGCCACAGTCAAATGTCCGATTCCACAAATTAGGTAGTTAGAATACAACAACAATCTTTAATAGTGGTCACAGAGTGTATTTTTCCATGCTGACTGCAGATCTGTTATCAGTTTTGGTTCTAAAGTTAAACATTGTTGCATATAGCGGTGCTAACTATAAGTAATAACTTAAATTCTTACTTTTTAGAATAACCAATTGACTTACTGTTGGATTACATTGGGGAGAAGCATGGATGATGATACTGCACCGCTGTACTTAATTAATATTTGCTTTGTTCAAACCTTGTATTAACTCTAATATCGTACTATATTAAATAATTAAATTAAGGAATCTATTTTTTTAAATTAAATATTTGAATCGAAATAGATAATAAAACGATACAGCGAAATGAAATTGTAAATTTGATTACCGAATGTCTTTATAGTTATAGGGTAGCAGCGCGCCGTGCATACGAGACAGTGGAAGAAGTCCCGATATGACGAATGCGCTATCACGCTCGTACATATTGCGTATGAGTGTAATAGCGCATACGTCGTATCGCGACTGCTTCCACTGTTTCGTATGCACTGCACGCTGCTGTTATAGGGTATGCAGTTGTTTATACATATAGACACAGAGTGTAACAAAAGTATCAAATAATAGCGGTAACTTTTTAAGAATTTGAGGAGATACAAACAAATGTTAAACACAAAAGTTTTTTCGTTTATCACGATGTATATTGTGACGTTTTTGGTTTGTTCGTATCTTCTTTTGTTTTGTTTCTCTAGCAACCAATTTTATTTTTTCAAATGGCATCGGTATGTTTTTTTGGCATTTTTGAAAAAAGTGTTTATTCTTCTCTACTTAGTAATGCTATTTTATCATAACGAAAAACAATTAAAATCAAAAAAATATTTTAGAAAAAAAACGAGAGAAAATTACTCAAAAAATGAGAACTAGCTTGTAGCAAAATTAATCTAGTAGAGCTTGATTATCAATTTTGGACAAGTATGCTGTGGAAATTTGACAACTAAAGTTATAACAAGCAAACACCAACAAACAAACGAGAAAATTAATTTTTATTAAAACCATAACAAAAATAAATGCAACACAAAAAAATACCTATTCTAAATGCAGAAGGACAAAAAATCAAATATGGTTATTAAATTAAATTTTCAAATTTTACGTGACTCCACAAGAAGAAATCTAGGGGTCACAAATCTGAGCCACTTCATAGGCCAACTTCTATTGATCCACCTGTTTTTAGGAAAAACATTATTCAAGTACGGCCTAAAAATGCTGCAAAATGCGGTGGCACACACTGGATCGAAATGAATGAAAATCGAAAAACGTAGACATTTAACAAAACGATCAAATGTTTAAGGCTTTTCTCCCGAACGTATGAACTTTGTGTAAATTATTCTCGGCTGCTATACCACCAATTTTTTTAAATTTTCAAATTGTGATGTTGTTGATGATACAAACGGATTTGTAGTCTCCATTTTTGCAAAAATTAATCTGTTAAAAAGTTATATAAGATTTTATATAAGATTATATGTTAGAACGAAAATTTTGCGATTCGAAGAAATTTCATAATGAAATGTGGTATATGAGGGACAAGGCTACGTCATCGCTCCTCCCCGTTGTTTGAAGTAAGCAAGCTTTGATAAGGCGAACAGGTGTAAATTGTTTCTTGGAGAAACGATTTATTTATTATTTTGTCTTGTATAACGAATAGAAATTGGAATATTTTTTAATAGTTTTAGTGGAAATTTGTTTAGCGTGATTTGTTGAAATAACGAGAAAAAAGAGATGTACAAGAATAAAATAGTATATTACATAACGAGAGTGGAAAGTGGCATTTTTCGTACGAGTGGAAATCACACGAGTAAGAAACACACTTTCCACCGAGTTATGTACACTATTTTTCCTACGACCAGAAAAATACAGTCTTTCAAAGAAAAAATTATTTTTATGCTAACAAAAAACAATTTACATTTTATTTAGTAATTTTATTTTTATCATTATTTTCAGTACCAATAAAGTTTATAACTATAT
Organism: Agrypnus murinus; assembly: GCA_929113105.1. Classification (NCBI taxonomy): domain Eukaryota; kingdom Metazoa; phylum Arthropoda; class Insecta; order Coleoptera; family Elateridae; genus Agrypnus; species Agrypnus murinus. Next base: position 44,286,619 of record OV816023.1, on the reverse strand, counting down.
GATTATTGTAACAATTTGTGAAGTTAATTAGGGAAAGCGTGTGTGTAAGTGCGTTTTGAATATTGTCAGTAATATTGTTTTATCCGTAAAGGGATTATTATAACAATTAGTTAAATTTCTTGGAATTTGAGAGTTGTGAAAAGCTGTTTGTAAAAATGAGTTTTCAATATTTTAACCATTTTAAACATTTAAACCAAAGAAAGATTTACAGTTAACTACTAACAATGATAAATTAGCCTTTATACTTATGGCGTCTTTAAACAAAAGACTATCATCCGCATATTGAACATTATACAAAGCCGTCTCTGATTATTTATTTAAAATATTTTTAGAAATTAATTATACTCTAAGTAATTATTAAAACTTTTTAACAATAAATCTATAAAATATGAATTAAAACTTCTTAGCAATTTAAATTAAAATATATTGTTGGAAATGGAAAACAAGATTAAAATTATTATTTTGCAGTGAAAAGTTGTTTTGGTGTAATGACAATTGGTGCAGTGAAAATATGTCAAATATCCCTCAATATATCTAATCAATAGTTTTTCATGAAATAAATACAGCTAGAATTAATTAATTATTGTGTTAGTAGATGATTAATGTATCAAAATAGTCAAAAATATATAAGCAGGTTCTTATTACTTATATAATTTGCTATTTACTGCATAGATTTCGACCGTGAGATTTGCGAAAGTAAATCGCACAGCAGAAAGTAAAATCACTAGTGAGTTTTACTTTCGTGTGTTATGTTACCTGTGTGAAATCAGCAGCCAAACTTTAGCAGCCAAAATTACGAAAACACCCGAACAGTCATAGGCGTACCTTAAGGGGTAAACCAATATGTAAAGCTAATTAATGAATTTCAAATGTAACTTCTAGATATTCAGCTGGAACTTCAAGGAAAAATACACGGTATGCAAGCTTGGCACACATATTTTAATATAGAAGTTATAACTCTCTCAACATCACGTATTATACCAACATTATTGCTGCGATAACAAAGCTGCAGCTGCCATTTCAAAGACAAGTAGATTGTGGGCCAGCATGAGATTTTTACATATGCTGTAGCATTTTACATACTACCTTCTGTTAAAAAATAACCAGTTTTGCTAGGGGACTTGGGGGTCAAAAAAAATTATTACTGCGATTATAAAGCAGCAGCTGCCATTTCAAGGACAAGTAGATCGTGGGCCAGCATGAAATTTTTACATATGCTGTAGCATCTTACATACTACCTTCTGTTAAAAAATAATCAGTTTGGCTAGGGGACTTGGGGGTAAAAAAAATTATTACTGCTATTACAAAGCAGCAACTGCCATTTCAAGGACAAGTAGATCGTGAGCCAGCATAAAATTCTTACATATGCTGTAGCATCTTACATACTACCTTCTGTTAAAAAATAATCAGTTTTGCTAGGGGACTTGGGGGTCAAAAAAAATTATTACTGCGATTTCAAAGCAGCAGCTGCCATTTCAAGGACAAGTAGATCGTGGGCCAGCATCAAATTTTTACAGATGGTGTGCCACCTTACATACTACCCTCTGTTAAAAACTAATCAGTTTTGCTAGGGGACTTGGGGGTCAAAAAAATTATTACTGCGATTTCAAAGCAGCAGCTGCCATTTCAAGGACAAGTAGATCGTGGGCCAGCATGAGATTTTTACATATGATGTAGGATCTTACATCCTACCTTCTGTTAAAAAATAATCAGTTTTGATAGAGGACTAGGGGGTCAAAAAAAATTATTACTGCGATTTCAAAGCAGCAGCTGCCATTTCAAGGACAAGTAGATCGTGGGCCAGCATGAAATTATTACAGATGCTGTGCCACCTTACATACTACCCTCTGTTAAAAACTAATCAGTTTTGCTAGATGACTTGGAGGTCAAAAAAAATTATTACTATAATTTAAAAGTTGCAGGTGCAATTTCAAGGACAAGTACATTGTTTATATAAGCTGTAACCAATTACCTATTAAATACGTAGTCTATGCTGCGTGTGCTCGGTAAAAAGTGTATCAAACATTGTGAAATGGAAAATTCATGTTCTATTTCTATGATGTACCGGAGAATACCAATGTTCATTTGCAGTTTACCTAGTTTTGAACGAGAACAGTCGGAGAGAAATATGTAAAACTGTAAATGGTTACTCTAGCACAGATAGTCAAAATGTTAAGTTCAGTCTTATAAAGTTAGTCACACTGTTAAAAGTTATTTATATCGTTGTAAGGTGCAGTCTGCTTATATTAAATTGAAAATAGTTGCTAAAGTTAATATAGCAAGTAAATAAAACTTCGTACATACATAAATTAGTGTTTTATTTAAATAATAAAATAAAATAAAATATTCTATGAATAAGAAAAGGAAATGTAACCCTTATTTAAGTAGAAAATAAAGCATAAGCACTTTGTCACTATTATTTTTCCTTTGTGAAAAGTGTTTGTATGACGATGAAAGATATAATTAGATGCAAAGGAAGATATATACCGGAACTCGAACTGGAACTGGCAATATAGTAGAAAAAGTGAAATACACGGCCAATGGTTCGGTGAAGAAGATTTGTGACAAATAAAGGAAAGGACTGGCTCAACTAAAAAAAAGGTAGAAAAGTGTTTTTCCATGTATTTAATTGGAACCTACAAAGAAGAAGATGACCATTGTGCAACGGAATGTAATTAATTAAACAATTTCGATCTAATAAATTTTATTTATTCCACGAGAATCCACATCGCCCTGAGATAAGTTTCATAAAATTTTACTGTAAGTTATTTAGAAAGTATATTTGACGCCTAACCAATTTTATTATTTTTATTAACCCAACAGCACAGCAGTATATATGGATGTAACTGACTGGTCTTTTTCGAATAGCATAACGGACCTTAATGAAGTCTGTGGTGAAATTTACGAGACATGACAATATTCTAGAAATCTAGATACAAGGGTATTAAACGCATTTTTACTAAATATCCTGTTTGGTATACTGCTGGGATACGAATATTCTCAAATTAAAAGTTATAAATATAGAAACAGTAACAAAATATCTTAATATGCTACGTTCCAAAGAAATAAAACAACTAATAAATCAATTATATCAGGAATGCATTCCCAATACTGAAAGTAACATTATATATTGAAGTGTAACATATCCATGTATATAATTTTGATTCTTAGTTTTCTCTGCAGAGGTCACACATATTGTTTGTCATCTTTTTGCTTGGGTTAATACCCTCGTCAATATCAGTTTTGGTAAATAAGCATTTTGTTTGCAGTTTCCTTCTGCAGAAGTGACAGCTAAAATACTCGTCGTTGGCATTCATGTCTCTAGAGCAAAAAAGACACTTTTCTTTCATGCAACCACTGTTTAGCAACAGTAAACCCTTCAAGTGTCTCCTATAATTGCTCAGATCAATATCTGTGTTTAACGAATCTCCTTTTACAAATTTTGAAAAAAAAATGTATAATCAGCACACCGCAGTTGAACGAATCTTTTTGCGTTGTATGATCCGGAATCGTAAACTTCCACGATTTGCTATTCAAGTTCTTAGATTGAATAAATTTTGAGAATCTTGCTGCATACAAGTTTTTGCGGATTTCTTCATTTCCTATAGGATCTATAAATACAATTTCCTTCTTGGTAAAATCTGCTACTACGAGAATATAATGACCGTGTCTCTCAACAGGCATCACAACTTTTGCTTTCGTAAAGTTAATATTACCAAGAAAAGAAGGTGTAGGGGTGCTATCACCAAATATATTTGATGATTTAGTAACAGAAATTAATTGAAACTCGCCCATTGCATTGAAAATTTGAAGACAATGATCTACTACGAAACTGCTAAGCCACTGACCATCATCCAAGGTAAGAAAGTCATCAATAAGCAGTTCCTGAAGAGAAAAATTGACCATAGGATTGACGGTAACCACGTAGCCTCTTTTATTACATAAATTCTTGTAATAGAATATATTGTTTACAAGGCCATTTTCGAGGATACTGAGCTCCTTAAAAAGTTGTCCACTTTTTCTCTTCAAGAGGAAGATTGTTATTTGGATATTTAATTTCAGGTAACATATAGAACAGGTAAAAGTTTTTTAGCTTCTCTAACATTAAACGAAAAAAGTTTCTTGATCTGTAGACCTTAACTACCTTAATTCCTTTAAAGGTGTATACAACTAGGTCACACCACGCTCTATCAGTTATTTCGAGAATTCCCTGAATCTGATAATTATATTCATGGTTTGACAAGAGAGCATTTCCTTCTTCATTGAGAAAATTAAATTTAATATAATCGGGGTTGGTGTCTTTGGCGGTATAAGGGGATTTAATCTCTATTATGCCTTGCTCACCCACAAGCCCGTCGGGAGAAGCGGCTAAATAAGGAAATTTAGCATGGACAAAGAGTCCTGCAGATTGGCAAGAAAGCCCAGTCTTTCTAAAATATTCTTCTCGTGCTAGCTTTTCACATCTGATACCATGCTGTATAGCCGGTGTTTTTACTTCTTTCTGCTCTGTTATTAATTTGATTATATTTTTGAAGGAAGATGATGTTCTCACTTTGCAAATTCTTCCAAAATAGGAAGACGTTACTCTCATCTTTCTTTCCTGATACCATTCCGAACATTGTCTTTGAGACTGAGTGCGTATTTGTAATTGTTTTATTTTGACGTCGTTCATTCTAAGTGACTAAAAATTCTTCACAATGTTCTCTGAAACTGACGTGTCTTTTCTCAATATCATAAGTATCTTTATTTGGCGGTGGTTGTATAATAGTTTGCATATAAAATCTCCAGCGTAATCTTTTTCAGTATTCCCTTCTTTGTCACAATCTTGGTGTACCCACCTGAAGCAAGCATCGCATTTCACCCATTCGGTAACCTCCTTAGTCATCCCGTGACCACAATAGACGCACTGGGCTAAGTCTGGGTCATCTTCGGGGAACATAATATCATTTTTAAGAGATTTTGAGCCTTGCGCTTTCATAAAATCTGGCGTCGAAGTGGGTTCCTTGTTTCTTCGATCTTTTTGTCCATCCTTCTTCTGAATTCTTGTCGTCAGTAGGATCACCTTTAGTTAGACGTGTCTTATTGATTTTGATTTTGCTTTCGACTCCTAATGAAAGCACATCTTCTCTCAATTTTCTAACAAATTGAGAACATTTAAGATTCTTTTGTCCTTTTAGTCGAATATTCTTTAATTGACCGAAATAATTCTCAACTGCACAGTTACTTACAGATTTCTGAATTTTCAACATAAGCCCCGACCAAAGAGGTACTAAAGGAAGATACTTTTCCAAGATAATGTTAAAGAATGTTGGATTGTGGAATGGATTTGGTACCTGGCCATTATCGACTAACTTTATATTGTTTATTAAGCTGCAGAATCTTTTGTAATATGGACTAAGCCTAAAGAACCG